>VXAA01003057.1:0-24786 GCA_013399115.1 Anseranas semipalmata
GTGTAGGAACATTTCACATGTGCTTCACCTCATGGAGCCGACTGAAGGATCTCACTAGCACACAGTCCCTCAGATTTTGGTGTGCCATCCCATAGCTTGTCACTGGTGGGCCTGGTTTCATCCCTTTCCCCCTTCAAATCTAGTTTAAAGCCCTATTGATCAGCCCTGCTAACTCCTGCACAAAATTCCTTTCCCCTCTCTGAGAAAGGTGCATCCCATCGGGCACCAGCAGGCCTGGTGTTGTGTAGAACATCCCACGATGGAGAAATGTAAAATATCCTGATCCTTCAACCAATTGCCCCAAAACCCTGAAGTCCCTTTTGATTGCCCTTGGACTTCTCTTTGCTACTTCATCGCTGCCTATATGAAAAATCAAGCTTTGTAGGATTTTTCCACACAAATAAGTCATTGTTATGCTGTTCTTCTGCAGTTTTAATTAGTTTTCTGTGGGCTTTATCTCTAGTCAGGCTTGGTTCACCTTTTTGAACTTTATTTATTATTCTCTACTTGTGTGTCACCATATAGTTGACGTTTAAGCAGTGGTGATCTGGAAAAACTGCTCTTGGCTCAATTGCATGTAGTTTCTGTATTCTTACGTGAGTATAGTTCTTTTAGTCTCCCAATTTTCAACTTACTCTGATAGTGCAAGCCTTGTTTTATACTATTTGAAAGACCGAGTCATTTGTGTCAATTTGATCTGCATTAGTTGCCTTTAAGCTTGCACACACCAGGTTGACAACTTCAAGAGATTTTACCTGCCACTTCACTGGAAACTATAACCTGAAGACAATTTAGCATTTAAATATAACTGTAAAGCTTAAGGTTTCACAACTTCTTCTCAAAGTTCAATTAAGGACAGGATTAATTAAAAATGTACGTAGCCTCCAGGCTGAGGTTTAAAAAAGACAACACACATTAAGTATTGACAAGAGTGTATTTCACAGAGACAGAACTGACCTACACCAGCAATGTAGTAGCTTATATATTTCTAAAAATGGGCACTTTGAGCAAAGCAAAGATTTTCATGCCAGTTACAACCCTAGTGGCTGCACTTGATGCAATTCTTTGCTTCAGAAGACGATCTACCCTTCCAGCAAGCTCTACCACTCCGCAAAAGAACATCCTGTTTTACTCTATGCTGAAGGATATCCTTTTCCTCCTTAAGTAAGAGTTTTGAAGGAAGCCCTCACTGGCATTAAAGGAAGCTGATTTCTAAGCTTTTTGGACAACCATGAACATAGAAAGTGCTCTCAGAAGTACCTTTGAAACTCTGGAAGGATGTTTTGCTGAAAGATCACTGGTCATTTCCTTGGCCACTTGCTTATGCTTCACAGTGTTCTAGATAATGGACATCTAAATATGTAAATAAATACAAAATATCAAAAGCAAGCAAAAAAGTTTACAACCTGCTAAGATCTGTATCCTCTCTACATCAGACTTCTAGAAGTGCCTGAAAAACACCCACAACATAAAGCTTACCCAAAAGCTTGAGCTACTTACCCAAAAGCTTGAGTTAATAACTACATGTCAATAGGCATATCTAGCAGTAAACCTGTTCATGTCTCAGTCAAGTAGAATGTGCCCAAGCCCCACCTTAAAATATGAGCAGCAGATCAAACATTTACACGATACCAGGCTGGAATGTTATTGTACTCAGGGCAGGCATGAAATAGCCTCTTGCTTTGTTCCTGCACTGCACCCCTTGTTTCTAATAAAGACAGATATTCCTAGCACCCATAGCTGTGGTTATCTAGGGGGTGAGGCAGATATAAGACTACATTGCTTGTAAAAAATTCCCTACCCTGGTAGCTCAGAGCAGCCTTGCAATGAACTGCAGAAGGGGCTTCTGACCGGCATGTGAAGGAAAAAGCTCTTTCCGTGTCCCTTGGAAGATTTGGGTCTAGCTGGAGGCTTGCAGCTTAAGTAAAGATGCTTCCCTCTTATCTGTAGTGGCAGCAGCAGAGTGAACAATTCCACCATTCGGGGCTGAGAAGAGAAAAATACAGCAGGTAAGATAAATTGTCTCTGCATAACTCTTGCGGTGGGGGTGAAATATGCTAAGAGATGACTGTATATGCATATTGTAATTCCTCCAAAATGCTAGTTTGTCAGCTTTCACAGTTCTCCTCTGTGCTGGTTCTGGTTTCCCTTGACTCCAATAGATTAGTCAAAACCATGGAAATAGTTTTAAAAATTTGCATTTTCTCCCCTCTGTGTGCATACTGTGTGCACACAGTGACATTGCAACATGGTCACTTCCAGGGGGAAGGAGAAATAAACCGCTGCCAAATATTGTTCAAGAAGTTCCTGCCTCCAGCATACATTAAAGAAGGTGGCTCTTAAACTGTTGTCAATCCTTTTAAAAGTCTCAGCAGACCCACCATTTCTCTGGTCCAAACACATCAGATTCATTAAGACAGCTTGTAAGGAAAGGGGAAAGGTGAAGATTTTTGCCAGTCTCTGAATAAAGTCACACTAATACCAGCTGACATCCAGCTTTTCCAGCACATTATGGTTAGTATCACACCTGCAAGACTTCTACAGGAAGGACAATTTCAATTTTTAAAAGGATAATTCACCAGAAGGTGCTGTGAGAGCATAAGCACTAGCAGTTCTGGAAGATTTACGGTAGCACTCAGAGCATTGCTCACAGTGACAAATCCACACAGCATCTTTGAACTTGGACATGCCTTAATGCCATAAATTGGTTTTACCAAAACACTTGGTGCCCCAGAGGAAAGAGGTCTGAGAGGAACATACTGAGACCCAAGGAAAGGCCACCACCTAACACCAGCTGCCATCCCCCCTGTGGGGTCGTGAGGGGTCTTGAGCTTTTTCTGGGCTTTAGAAAGGAAAGTGTCTCTCAGGTTTTCCAGTCTGCTTCCTGTGCCAGTATTTGGGTGAGAACAGATCAGTAAACTTTTCTCCTAAGCAAGGCTGCAAGGCAACTAAAATAAGATGTATACTGATTTTATGTTCAGGATTACAGTATCCAAAAGGCAATTTTTTACTAGAGGAAAAAAAAAAAAAAGATATACAGTTTTAGTATTCTCAGAGCAAAAACAATTTTAGTAAAGAAAAAAAAAAGCAAGCAGCGGGGACTTTAGAAACAGCTTGTAGAGTTGAACCCACACTACTCACTTACAAATGAGCCCAGTTCTTTCAAGCAGTCTTTCAGCACCATGGATGTCCTATTCCTCTTCCAGACTTTCAAGATCCACTTGAAGTCACTCGACATACTGCTGCTTAGACAGAACCAAGCACAGGAACAGATGAAGCTAAGGCTTTCAGGCTTTTACAGTATTAGAAGGTTTTTGTTCAGGAGAATCTTTGAACAGCGTACGTTCCAACATCTTAACCTTGAATTTAAAGCTACAAAGACTGGGGGCATGTACTGAAAGATTTCTGCTGGTGTGCGTAGAGAATCCCAGGTTATTTTACTTCTGAATGGAATAAAAGAAAGTTTTACTGTCTTTTGGGCAGCTTTCCAGGAATCCTCTGGAGACATCATAGTGGTCCTACGTCATGCTATGAAAGGACTCCAACTCCTCATTGTCCTTAGTGAAAGCCCTGCAGAGGACGGTCTCTATGGGGCTCAACTCGGGATTGGCAAGCCTGCAAGAGCATGTGTCAGCTTGTGCAGCGTAGGCGCAGATCAAGGTCTCAGTCACGCGGTTGCATCTCTAATTGACCAGTAACAATGACAGTGAATTAGAGTTCATGTCCCATTCGCGGCAGACTGGGTGGCTGACAGTTTCTGTAACATTGCAAGGTTTTCAGCAGAGTCAGCCAGGAACTCTCCAGTACCCTGCCAATGTGGCCACTTTTGGCAGCAGAATTAAAGGCATAAGAAATTTTCCTTGGCAGTAAAATTAGTAACTCTTAAGCTTTCACTACAAAGCTCGGCTTACTGAACTGAGCAGAGTACTGAAACTTTTTCCATCAAGTCATGCTGTGAAACTCAGTTTGTAGCATGGTTTGTAGCAGAGGAAACTATCGGTTCAGTTCGTGATGCAGGTTAGGTTCTTCTCATCAACAAATAGAGTTTTCCAAACCATTTAGGAGTCTTTGTCCAGGAGAGGTCAGCAAGTCGTGGATAGAGCACTATCTGTTTAATAACCACTATTAAATGTATTTGTGTTCTTAAATGTTACTTCATTTCCATTCTCAATTATCTATAGACAAATTATTGTTTATATTTAAGCAGCCACCAAATGAAATAGCTAACTAATATAAACAGGTTACAGAATAATGGTTTACCAGCTGTTTTCTGATAGTGATTAAATGCACTGAGGAATGGGAGATGCAGCCGTTTTTCAATTCCTTGAACAGCCTCCTCTTTCCCATCACAATGATGGAGTCTGTCATCTTTACTTTCTGGTTCCTCTTTATTAGCCAAAGGCTACATTGTTTGTGTTAAATACATTGATAGATCAAAGTCAGAAGTCAAACATGTTAACAGTTTGTTTTATTTTCTGCTGTGGAAATTAAGAGTTGCCCTTTAAAGGAAGACACCTAAGGTAGTGAATTTAAACCTAGACTATGCTATTACTCATGAGCATTCACTAGCGTGACTTAGTTTCTAGTGGAGAAACAAGTTTTGTAAAACAAACAAACCAAACCAAACCAAAGCAAACAAACAAACAAAAAAAATGCAGTCAATCAGGGAGATGAAAGAGTTTAGGAAGAGCTTAACACAAACATTACAGCAGCATCCAGCTCCTCTGCATTACGCACGTGACTGATGATAATGCATAAAACATGCCAGCAAGCATTTACCTTGTTCTCTGTTGAATCAAGAGCAAAGGTCCTGTTTCATTACAAAAGATCTACATAAATCTGTGTTGTCTAAACTCTCAGCTCCCCCCATTTAAAGAGGAACCAGGTCTCTGGTTCAGTTCACTTCACCACAGCAAACAGCTGGGCCAAAATAAAATAAGAGGATGGGGAAAACAGTAATTTAATAGTTTTGCCTTGGGTCACTTTGTTCTGTGAAAATCTGACCTTATTTGAAGATAATTCTAATGTCTGTTTAGCAGGGAGAGGGTACTTTTATCACCTGATTCTGAAAGTGAAGGGGAGAAATGTTTTTAACATGTAGCTCCAAGTCCAGAGTCATTTTCCAGTTTTAATGAAGAAACCCTAATCTTGTATAAATGAGGAGAGTCTGTACTAAGAGTTACCCCCAAGACGATCCTACCTTTAATGCTCCCTTGTAGCCCTGCAGTACCTTGAAGAACATTGACACCTGAGTTCAGTGCTGACCCAGCTAGTGTCGAGATGCTAGCTTTGCCAGTGCTGGCAATGTTTCAAGCCTAGTTCAGTTGTTTGACGTACCTGGGACATGTGCACCCTGGCTCTTTTGGATTAGCGAGTTTGCAGGCCTCAGAGATTTTCTGACCCTTTCTCTTGTGTTTGCCAGCAGCTCGTCATAAAGGTACTCTTTATAAGTGCCATAAGCTACACTTTCCTTTTTGTAGGACTGCCCATCTTCAGACAACTTGCATGCGTGTTCAACCATGACAACTCCTACTATAGCTTGGCAAGAACCTCCACGAGTTTCTGCTATGGATTTTTCACACTTTCTCTGCTGAACTACCAGGTGAGTGGTATAGATTACTCGTTTCTAACACATGAACTTGCATCCCATCTGTGTTATTGTAAAGACTTCAAAGTAACTTCAGCCATTGAGTGCCTTAAATATACTGTGAGGCAGTGCCCCAAAGCAGAAGTGCTTCTTTTTTATCTAGCTAAACAAGAATTGGAGAACACTGGCTTTGAGAGCGCAGTTACTCAAAACCTTCTGTGTTATGGTTTGGTTCTACTTACAACTAAACTAGTGAAAAGACTCAAAGAAGCATTATGATTTCCCATTGCAATACCTTTCCAGTGTTGTACCTTCCTCTTCCTCAAACACAAAAATTACACAGGGCTTTTTTTTGTGTATTACATTTCATGGGCAAATTTGACTTAAAGCAAAGTTGCCTTCACCCACATTCTCATAACCACATACTCCCAAGCAAGAAGATGCTTGCATCCAGGTGACCTGCCCAGGAGGCACTGTGGTGACACAGAGGACAAAGGATCCTGCCTATCATACCCTCACCACATCTCCTGGGTTAGAAGCCAGGTTAAGGGAATGTGGCACAAGCACAGCAGTAATGCATTTACTCACACGTTCATTACATGCACCATCTAAGAACACTTCTGTTTGAATTCATGTATTATGAGCACCTGCTGAATACCACTGAGCTAAGCTTTGAATGTAGAAAAGATGATTAAGCAGACCTAGCTAGCTTACTTCAGTTAACAACTGCTAGCATCTTAATTCCTCCATCCTTGCAGCCAGTGAAAGTCACAAGTCAGGAAGAGCAAGTATTTGGCAGTCAGAAATGTTAGACCTTAGTGGAACATTCAAAAAACACTTTCCAGGGCTATTTAAAACTATGTCTGTAATCAACAGCTTGCGCATATCATTTATCAACTCAGGCTGGGAACATAAGACAATAGGTGTCCTGATGAACAATATTTTGAGAGTCCACTCCCTAGTCATTTTCTCATGACAGTCAGCTCTAAAGGTTTAAAGAAATTAAATGCTCTAGTCAGGTTACCTTTCAAAGAATTCAACTCCTCTTAGTACAATGACCTTTATTTCAAAAGTCTCCAATTTTCCTTCCTATAGAGAAAGGAAGTCTTTCTAATACAACAATATATGTAAAGTCATCTTCCTCAAAATACAGGAAAGGATGCATTCTAGTAGAGATCATTATTGCTGTTAGAAATGTCCTTCGTAACTGAGAAATGAGATGGAACACCTAGAAAAGCTACCAAAAGGTGAGGTTCTTCAGCTAGGAGTAGGAGAGCAGCAAACAGGTTTTATGGGTGAGATGGAACTGTCTAGTCAGTTGACCCAGAAATAAGCATTTTTTTTTTTTTTTGCAGACAGACCTAGTATTTTAGAGGGAATGTCACAGAAGTGCTTCAGGTGCTTACTAGAGTGTCTCATCATCAGAGTCCTTCAGCTATAATGATATTATAAGATACTTCAAGATGAAGTTTCAGGTTGAGGGTCCAGGTCACTGTCTTTTAAATCCACATTAAAAATCAGAACTGGGTATAAATCAGGATTATAAACCTCATACTAAACGGGGACTACCAGAAACCTATCAAAGTAAAGAGATGGCTAACACCTTAAACATAGAGTCGAAGTAGCTCAGATGCTGGCCTCAGAGTTAGACTATTTGCAATAGTTGACAGGTAAGGAAAACAAAAGAAAAAAAAATGCAACAGAAAAACCAAGAACCATTGTGGGATGCCATAGGCAGCACAGAGAAGGGGCTGCACCTTTAGCGGCTAACAGCAGTGGTACCCAGAGCCATGCAATGATCTGGCATCAGCCATCTGAGCTCCCAAGAAGGGGTGAGAGAAGACAGAAAGGAGGGGAGCTCAGCTTCGGCCAGCAACATTCCATTTACAGCGTGCTGCGAGTTTTCAAATAAGCAAACTGAATGTGCTTGTGCCTTTGGAAAGTTTATTAGAGGAGGGAAGAATGTACTCAGACAAGAAAAACAATGGAAAACTATGGTGCTCGGGCACCTTGATGTGTAGGATTTTTCTCTAGTCGGTGTTGTTGGTCCTTTTTTCCTTCTAGCAGTTGTCCTTTGTCTGGTCACTGTTGTCACTTCCACAGGCCAAATCCTCTTCTAGATGCCCCCAAACACCCATGTAACGTCCCTGCTAGCCAGCATTAATGCCAGTTTATCCAGCATCTGCATCTCCCACAGTCACTTGATGCATTTTATGCTTAGTCACTCAAGTTCCTTTAGTTGATCTGTATTTTAACTAGCAGCAAACGTAACACCGAACTGTTGCTAACTAAACACAACAAAGGAAATCACGCCAGTAACTTAAACCACAGTTACTCTTTTATGTATGTGCGTGTACTGTACCTGTATGCGCAGGCTGGGTGCATTCGTTCTGTGGTCTGTTCCCCGGGGGGCCCCGCAGTCTTTAATTGCCTGGCATGCACAGAGAGCATGCGCTCACACCGCAGACGCTGCCCACATCATTAGTTCATTTCACACTTCATTTCTCCCTGCAAAGCATTCAGAGATTTCACAGTCTGCATATCCTCCGTTCAAGACACCACAGATCTCTTCGGCAGATCTTTGAGGGACTAATGAGCAAGATGTCTCTAGTTGATTAATTAGCTGCTTATCAGCCATACTCTACAGCTCCCTACTAGTTCAGCTGCTCAGCTACAGTAATTAGACAACCCACATTTCAGTCTTTCATAGCATTGCTATAGACAGAAAGTTTCACTGTTCCTGAGACACAGAAATGATGGTGCTTTCTGGTGATTTTAGACATCTCTTGAATGACTAATAGAGATACCCTGCTTTCTGTATTATTCATTGCAGCATTACAGCTCCCCATTCTAGATTTTGTCTCATGCACTCAGCCACCAATATGCACCATCACCAGTACCCTAGTGTCCAGATGTTATCTGAAAGCTTCTTTATTTGCATCATTCAGACAAACGGTCAAAAAGCGTGTATTCATGCTCTCTCTGATTCAGAGTGCAAGTAAAGTGGGTAGTGTGACTTTTCAGGCAGTAGTCCTTCTCAAAAGCAACAAAATTGGGCCAACAAACATATGCTCTCTCTGCTTCACACAGTGAAAGGCTTGCCTGTATGTCTGAACTCCCAATTTTTATTAGCTACCAACAGCTCATGTACTCGCAGATTTCATTAGGTAAGTATCTGACATGCAGAAACCTATAAAGTATGAAAACTGGATTATTTTTTTCCAGTTCACCAGTCAACCATGATTAATATTGTTCAGTGAGTACAACTAGAAGGGAAAAAAATCTCTTAAACCAAGCTTAGTTTGATGTTTCATTTTCTAAAATATTTCTATGAAATATCAAATAGTGTTAGTTACAAATGGTTCTCCAGATCCAACGGTGATCCTACTGCCTGTCCATTTATATTGCTATCCTTTCTGTCCATTTATACTGCAAAGCTATTCACTTATGCCAAGCTGTAGTTCCTTTCGTCTCCACACAACCAAGCATGAAGGCTTAAGAGGACATGATGCGTCTAAGGAGAGCCAACACAACTTCACCTAAACATTTAGAAGCAGTAAAAAGACATGTTTTGTCCTTTCCCAAAAGGCAATGAGAAGCAACACCACTGCCCAACAGGCTGTTACGTACTGCACATACACTGGCGAGTGCATGCTCACCCCAGAGCATGCCTGCAGTACGCATGTGTACAGACACAGATGACCAGGTCTGGCTTGTAGGCCAGGAGGGGCCTGGGATGTGCCCTCACAGGGGCCCTTGGTCTGGTCTGGATGGCTGAGGCTGCCAGGTCTGATGTCCACCACAGGGTACTCTCACCCCCGGTGGAGACAGCCGTGGTCTGTATCAGCCAGTTCACGTACCACTGCATCCCAGATGAAAGTGGGCTATAAGACAGGGTAACTTACTTTTTTTTTTTTTTTTTTTCCTGAAACAAATGCTAGCAGCAAGGCATATGATGATTATATTATACTTTTCCCAGTAGAAAAGAACAAAAAAATGTGCTTTACTATCACTGTAATAGAACCAGAACCGTTTATACAAGGGGAGTTGAAGCACTTCATCGTCTGACGTGCAAGATGCGGAGTTGCCTCTCATACTGCCTCATGCACAGACATATGCATGCAGCCAGCAGGTCTGGTAGCTGGTCCAGGCTTATGACCTTATCAGCAGCCCTCAGACCTCTCACAGCGTCTTCAGTCCCTGGCTGCAATCTCCTGGTCTCTTGGTAGCCAACTTCCAGACCCTCTGGTCTCTTCAGTACCTGGCCCAGGCTTAAAGCCACTTGATCACTTGGCTCCCATGCCTCTTACCCTATTTGTTGGCTAGTCCACCTTGATATTTGCTAGTGATTACACACCGACATACGTACCCACACAATATGCACTCCAGTCTCTCCAGCTGCTGGCACACAGCCCCTGTGATCAGAGGTCCAGGACGACCTCCATACACACACATGCATACAGAGCCCCTCACCCCTGTTTACAAGTGACCAGCCTCATTTTCCCCCTTATCTCTCTATTTTCCCACTCTTTTTCTTCTCCAAACCACCTTGATCTTTTGGTTCTTCCCCTAAACATGCCATGGTAAGCCTTGTACAACCCCAGGATGCTCTTCCCTACATCCCCTGAAGAGTCCCATAGCTCCTAGGCAGTGCCCACCCTCAGTCTGCAAGGTGCTCCAGAAAGCCTCTCCCGTTGACTCGCGGTGACAGGTCTCACTCCCGGTCCATGGGGATCTGCTGTGTGTGCTGAGATGTGCCTTCAACCAGCTTAACCTGACAGCATTCACCAGCTTCAGCTAGTTCATGGTGCAGCTGCTAGCACTTTAGAGTACTTTTGTGGTGTAGCTTCAAAAGACTTTTATGTTTACCACACATGTAAATGTTTTTATAAAATCAGTTTAGAGAGTTTATGGAGTGTTTCAGGCTGTTGTAAAACTTTAAGATGTAAACAAGAGTTTTATCTTGAGCTCTGTGTGGTTTATGCATTTGATTAGACAACTGTGAAAGTGAAGTTTGGATTCTTTTCATCTGGATTGTAAGAGGGGAAGTGAACAGACAGCAGCAGTTGTACAGAAGGAGCTTCCACAGTTCAGTGAGGTAAGGTTTTATAGGCATTTAGGTCAGAAATAGTGCCAGAGTATGCCAAACATCTGTTCCAAGTACTTTATGTGAATTAAACGGTTCCACAAGAAACCAGGGACTTCACTTTTCTTCACTTCTTTGTTTGGTAGAGTGATGGATCTCTGTCAGATTATTCTTTCTTTTTTGTTTTCCTGGGTTGTTTTTAAGCATGAGGAAAAGAAGGCTGCACAGACTACTCTTTTAAACATTCTCTTAAGCAAGATGCATACAGAATTTCCTTCACAGTATTACACTTTGTACCACCTATAGTAAAGGGACAGACCAGCTTGTTTTCATTCCTCAGCTCAAAGTGCTCAACAGTGTTTCCTGATTGACAGGTAACATAAGACAGAAAGCTTTAGTAAATATTAAGCAAACACCGCGACAAGACCTGTTACACTGTGAAGACAAATCAGATGTGTAGGCAGGCTGAGTATCAGACCCAGTCAGTGCATTGGTACCAGAGGCCGGCCTAAAGCAGCGCAGGCTTCAAGCACGTATGAAAAGCTGCAATATTGCAGCATGAATAGCGAGGCAAAAAATAATGGCAGGGGAGGGCTGTAGGATTCCCTTCCCCATTTATCTAGTGTTCCAGTGTTGGTAAGATGAGTGTGAAAATGCCTTCTTCCCCTGCATGGACTTGTGCTAGAACTGCTGGTAATGTAAAACATCCAGAGTGCTCTGGAGATCTGTAGAAGCCTGCTAGAAAATCTGAGGTGCTCTGGTTAAGAATTTTATTTCATTTAAAAATTGGAAGAAAAACATCTGCAAAAATAAGTTAATGCACAACATTGGTGTTTCAAATTTACATCCAAAGAGGGTGGATGGAAAGTTTCTCCTTGCATTCTTAAAGTAATTTTTATGACTGTCAGCCTTTTGTCTGTCTGTCTTCTCTTTATTTGTCAACACAAGAAAGGCCAGTTCCAAACCTGTCTGGCCTCACTTCACTCTAAGTAACAGTTCAAAAGTTGTTCGATAATCCACCTGAACAGACTACAGGATCCAGTTTATAGAAGAAGCATGGGTTGGGTCATCTTGTATAATTAATTACAGAAAATTATCAGATTCTCCCAGTGAACTCTCATTCTTATTCTGAACTGCCACAGGCAGTCATTACTCCTCCAAATGACCAGGCATGAATGGATGCAGAGATAATGAGTGTTTTTCATTAAAATTGCGTAGAATAACTACCCTGTAAATCTCAGAGCAAAAGCCGCAGGTGTTCAAAGCTCGTGTGTCTAACTCCATAAATGAGTATTCAGGGCAGAGCCACCAGTCCTCACAGTCCTAGTGCAAAAGCAGGTTTTCTGAACTCTCTTTGGGAAAGAAGGATTCAGTGAGAACCTCCTCAAGTGTTACATGTTCTAACCTCTCCCCTAGCATTTGTAAAACAGAGATTAATGGATAATTTCTAAGCATGGCTTATCACTTCATTACTTAATATAGTGATGATTATTTTTTTTGAATCATTCCAACCACACTCATGTAATTCAATGAACTGAAATGACTTTATTTTTCAGCATCACCTACTTGAAGTTCTGTTTACCCACGGCTGTGAATCTCACACTTCCAGTACTAGTTCTCTTACATTCCTTCTCACTTCCCTCTGCTTCTTCTGGGGCGTCCTTCTGTTCAAATGTTGTTCTGAAAGGCAGAATAAAATCTGCTTGTCCAGGGGCCAGGTTAGGAAATGTGGCATCAATATACTTTTGAAAAGCTTGTCTTGTTGCTTGTATTTCAGTTTCCAGGCTATCCTTCCAAGCTGTCATCTTTTCCAGTTTTTGCATGAGAGTCTTTACCTGTTCTTCTGCTGCTTTCAGCGTAACCATCACTTTTTCCAGCTCATCAAGATGTAGGATCTCTGCTTCTTTGAGCTGTTTTTCAATCTCAGTCTGATGCTCTTTTTGTTTGATACTCAGGGCAATATTTATCTCATTACATTTTTCTTTGTTTAATTGCTCTATACTCTTACGATATAGTTCCTCAGCTAACATGCTTTCTTCTCTGAGTTGCTCCATGTGCTTTCTATTTAAAAAAAAAGAAATGAAAAGAAGAGAAAAATGGTAGAGAACACCTGTTATTAAAGATTATTAAAAAGAAAACAATTTAAGTCTATTCCAAAAACCTTTCTTATTCAACTACAAATATACATGAAAACAGAACTTACGTAACAAAATAGGGTAAAAGAAGGACACTGATGACACAGAGAAAGGTAGCTGGGTACCCCCAGCAGAAGATTTTGTTTCTGCAAGTGTATCCAGGGATATTTTCATAGAATCATAGAATGGTTAACCATCATTAAAATGGTTCCAATTCCAATGAACAACAATTCCAACAATTCCAAATGAAAAATGTAACTTAAAAGACTAGTATTTCATGCTTCATTCGGGTCTCTCTTTGAGCTGGCATTTAAGTACACACTAATTTTCAACTAGGGTTTGAGCAATTCTGCCCCCAGGTAAAAATGCCATCTTGAAGTGAAATATAAGAGCTGATTTCTAGACTACATCATCCATAATACCATTCATCCATAATTTTGATTAAGTTGTACTGACAACATCTTTGTACAAGCAGGTCAGTAATAAAGGACAGAATGTGTAAGTCAAAACATTATGGGTACTGTTCACCAGAGCTGGCTCGGGGGCACTTAAAGAATGATATATTAGGCATCCATTAAGGTTACAGAACCAAATAGTTCAGTGTACAGGAAACAATTCTGTCCTCTGTTGTTTTTCCCTCCACTTTGCTGGAGATGTTTTCACAGAACTCTACTAACATGAGAAGTTAAGAGACAGCTAAGTTTATGTGGAATGTGATTTATCTCTGTCAGGAAGGGCAGGTTTTAATAGTGAAAAAGAAGGTACTATGTAGTGGATCAAAACTTGAGTGTAACTCTGTTCAGAAAAAAAAAAAGAAGCATCTTAAAATGGAACACTCTGGAAGAACTGATCTTTTCATGGTGAGACTATAGTTATTTTGTCATTTGTGCTGTCAAAAAATGAAATGCATTCTCCTCTGAAGGGATAGGGGTGTGTTACTATTATGAAATCAAAGCTGTTTAATTCACAAAGCTTTATCTATATGAGTAGATTCTGCTCCACCCTGCAGATCTCATTATGAACACTTTTTTCTTCCAGTTTTGCATATCTGTCATGAATGGCACAACAGGTGCATGACTGATTTCTGATGACTGCAAATCAACCATAAAAAGCAAAACTTTTGGATCCTCGGTTTGATTTATGATACTTGCACTTAGGAACAAAATACGTTTTACTTCTACATGTGGAGTCAGTGAGGCAGAGGGAGCCTAGGACTCTTGCCGTTCACTTGACATTTGCAAATAGTTTTTTTCTAAAGAGTCTATCGATCTTTTCCTCGAAGACCTGCTACACTGATGTAATTCTGGTCATTCCCTTTAGCAGAGCACATCTGCCAGCCAAGTCAGGGGAGACACTAAGGGCACCTGTGCTGCCTGGCCGCTTCATTCAGCGCCGCCTCCCGCTCCTGCTTCCTGGCTTCTGCCACCGCTTGCATCTTCTCCTGGGCGCACTCCATCAGGGCACAGTGAAGCTTGTGAATCATGCGCTGCTCTGCAGCATCGGCCTCTCTCCTCTGCTTCTCCTCCATGTGCTGCTGCATCTCTGCCTTCGCCTTCCTCACCGCTTCCTTAAGAGAAGTTAAAAGTAGATGTGAGCGGCGAGAACAACTCATTCTTTAGTCTCTTTAAGCAAAGCCCAGCAGAAAAACAGCCTTCAGGAAAACATTACAGGGCAATTACAGTGACTTGTCGTAGGGTCTTAGGTTAAGAGTGGCCAAAGCCTAGTCAGCAGCTCAGGACTGGGGTGTAACAGAGGTAACTGATACCATCAGCTGGGAATTTGTATGGGGGTATCCACAGTAACTAACACACTGCAACATGTATGTCCCAAATAAAATTTTGGAACTGTTTTTAAAACGTCTGTAAAAATTCTGGTATCTTTATAACTGCCTTGTGCCAAATCCAGCAGTGAAAATTGCCATTTTCATACCATGCTTTCCACAAAGCTTCCCAGTTGCACACGCTCTGCTTCCACGCAGCCCTCCTCACCACACCAGTCCCACTGGATATCTGCATGAGGCCTTGCTTGGCATTACTTAGGGCTTCTCTGCGTCTTTGATCTCCAGCAAACAAGGCACTAACCCTCTTGGTCTGTTGCCGTTATAGGCCGTGCCAAACCCATGCCAAGCCTGACCATCCAGGAAAGCAACCCAGCCCACCTAGCGCTCTGCCGGTGATCTACGCTGCGTTTCCACCATTCACTGCTCCTTCCAAGACCCCTGCCAAGCACGCCCTCTGTGGCAGCAGCAAGATGTTATTGGGAAAGCTCTGGCTGCTTACATCGTGGTGGGTTTTCTAATACAGGACAAGCAGAGTTACGTGAGGTCTGCCCTAAATCTTTTATACGCTCCCCTACAAGCTCTGTATTTTGTCTTTTTGTGGATACTGGTTGTTTGTCTACTGCTGACAAGCAGAGTGACAAACGCTAGGACCTGCCTACAAGAAGCCCAACTAAAACCATTTGACTATTAGTGGTGGTGGAGCAGCCACATCAGCATTGCTGCAAAAGGCTATCGGCTGAAGGCAGTTGTCTTCGACCTGTCCTACACAAAAAAATGCTTCCATCGCTCAGTCAGTAAGACGCGTTGTTGGCTGCCGCTGTTTGCTTAGGCAGATGCTGAGTAAATTTTCTGCCATCACCTCTGCAAGCTACAAGCAGTTAGCTCACATCTAAAATGAACTGCAGGAAAGACAAACAACCAAATCTGAAACACCTTGTTGTTATTTTAGTTATATCTGGTTTTACTTTCATTTCAGCTGTAGAATTCTGTCTCTGCTCTCTAGTCACTGGAGCCAATTTTTTTCCATACAAATAGTACATGTTCAAACCCTGAGCACTCAGGTCTACAAAGATATATTGTAGGCTTATGGCAAGTAATTGAATGGTTAAACATGAGGAACCGAGCTTCTGCCAACTATTGTTGGCAGATGCTGTGACAGCAAAAGACAGAGCTCCCTTGGAAAGCAGCTCCATAAAATGAACTCTGCCAGAAACTTAAGACCACCGTAAACCTCGCTGCTTTTCCTCTTGAAATGCCAAGCACACTGCTTTGACTGTCTGCAGTATAAACGGCTAGCTATGTAGAAACTTGTATACAATAAAATTCCAAAGCAAAACACTCCAGCGATTCCCCGGGGGCACCTCATCCACCAGTGGGATGGCAGGTGCTGCGCAGTGCCCGGCCCGGGAGCGCTCCGATGCTGTAGCGGTGCTGAGCCCCGTGACACAGAGCAGGGCAGGAGGCTCTGCTCCAGAAGGCAGCCGCCTTCCTCCCTCCTTGTACCTGTCTTTGAGTCTTCTCTCATATGTCCAAACAGCCATGTAAAGCATGTGCTCAGTGGATATAGAAATACAAAGCTGCAGTTGGTGTGCTTAATTTAGAAATATACATATGCTGGCAGTTTTCCCTCTCCTCCGCACCATTTAGGCTCCAGGTTCAGTGAATCAGATAAATACCTTTCTAGCTTTGATGTACACAAAACTTCAGAACAGATTTAAAGTTAAGCCTTAACTGTCCTTAAGAAATGCACCTCATCAGCTTAAGCGGCTAGGCCCTTACGGGGAATTTCCAACAAGGTCCACAAACTCTATTCAATAAACATAGTGAAACATGCTGAAAGTGAACTAAAAATCCAGCTAGCTCAAGCTCTCATCCTGTCTGGCACAAAGGAAACCCAGTCATCTTTCAGGCCAACTACTTCACCCCACATTGGAGTTCAAATCTCAAATGAATGAAGATCTTGGTTATGGCAAGCATAAAAAATACATTTTTTTTTTTTTTAACATAGAATGACATTCTTCATTGTCAAAAAAATGATTCCGTCATGCTGGCTATTTCCAAGGTAATTAAAGCAAACCAGTTCATACCCTTATTTCCTTTCCAAGTTTTTGTTTAAGGTCTTGTACAAATGTGCTGTGGTTAACGGCTGCCTCTTTGAGAGCTTTATCCACTGCATCTTCTTTGTGCATCTCAGCCTTTAAAACAAGTTATTATATAAGTATAGCTTCTTGTGCTCTATTAACATCCTATTAAGATAAAGCAGAGGTTATGTAATCAATAGTTCTGTATTTTCTATTTAAAAAATCAGGGCAAGTTAAATTTAAAACCAGACAGCAAAATGCATTTTGGCCCCTTTGACAATTCTATCACAGTGATTCCTGTTAAAAATGTGCTCAGTACAATAGCATTGAGCTGCCACAGTAGTAACCACTATGCGTATATATAACATAAAGGGCATTTTCAGAATCTTACACAGCACCATGGGGAACAGCTTAACCAACCAATAACTTTTGTGTGCTTTAGAGGCCATTTTCTGGCCAGACATGAAATTCGTTGTTGATTCAAAGTAGGCTTTGTTGAGATCAGAAACTGGGGAAATATGTGCACACAGAAATCTGTGAGCAAAGGATGAGCAGAAATTAATGACAGCAGTGACCTCCAAGTTCTTTATTAACTGTCTGTATGTTATAGCAATTATTCCAAAGAATCATTGTAACTTAAATGACAGCAGTGTAATTTAATTTACCTGAGACCAAAGTTCAGCCTTCATTTTTTCAATGCGCTCTTGTATCTCTGCTTCCTTCCTTTCGTGCTGGTCTTGTTGAATGCTTGCCCCAATCTCTGTACAACCAACATAAGCCAGAATGCTGAAAACTCTGCCTCTCTCCCGACCCCTTCGGTTCCACAGCTAAGTTAAACATTAAAAGGCTAAAAACCATGCAGTTTAATTTCACATATATTTACACACAGGTTAAACTATTGTTGCTTATGCGGTTCCACAAATGTAATTACAGAAGTTGGGCTTTAACAAAGGGCCTTATCCATGGAGTTAGGAGAGGATACACGAAAAGACTCAGGTTCCTGGCACAAGACTTAATAATTAAATCCTCTTTCTGAAGGTGCAAATTTGAACCTTTCAAAGCTGAGGAAGGTGCTCAGATGCCTTCATGCCACTCTTGGGGCACACAACAGTACTCCCAGGTGGACATTTTTTAGGTGTTTGGAACAGAGCATACACATACAAAACACCTCCTCTGTCTTTGGGGCTGCTGTGTTCATCCAAGACCCGAGGAAGACCCAGGCCAGTGCTGCAGGAGCACAGCAAATCCCTTCTGGAAAGAGGGAGCAAAGCAGCATGGAAGTGAGCCATGCCGCTTCACAGGGCCCAGGCAGGGGTTGCTTCCTTTAGCAATGTGGATGGAGTCCAAGTGAAATATCAGCACCACCATCTCCTCCTGTGGACACGCTGTGAAAGAATTAGGTAGCTGTGCTAACTCATTTCAAAGAATGCTCTTCAGCACCAATGGTTGCCCGGAAGAGGAGAAGCGGCTGCAGAGAGAAGTGGATAAAGTTGACTTTCTGCAACCCAAAACTCCCCTCCAAAAGTGAGATTTCAGATCCTCCCCCTTTCCTACTCAGTGCCTGGCCTGAGCATTGCTTTGGATCCCATTCTCCGTGCTCTGCAGGGCTGAAGAGTCACATATTCTTGCCCTGCATTATTAGGAAATGAAAAAGGACCAGAGCCACCGCAGATCAAGCCTTCAAACAACCACTGGAGGGCTGAGTCTCCCTCTTTCACTCCAGTTTTCTTACCCTCTCCACTTCTTGGGTAGGCAGAGTCCTTTCGTGGAACTAACACGAAGTACATGGAAAATGGTAGCAGCATGGGACAAAGGGGCCAACTGATTTAAATCAGCAAACTAATCACAAGTCCAACAATGCAGAAATCTTAACAACAAGCATGTTGGGCCCTGGCTGCATAGCTTTTCTGCAGTCCATTACATTAAGCAGTAATGAGAAAATAACAAGACTTTCTATGGCCTTCTGGATGTGTTTTACATCGTGTATGTCAACATAGGGCTGAGGTCTTGTCTCCTGAGGCATGCCCGGCATTCACCCGGTCCCTGGGGCTCTCGGGACACTGATAATCTCTTGGCATTGTTTAAAATAGAAACCAAACACACTCCTCTTGCAACACACGTTAATTAAAATGCACAATACAATTTCTGTAAAACTTTACAGCAGTGATCAGAAACCTCTATGATAATTAGGCATAGCATATAAAGATGCTTCAGGCTGTTGTTAGATCCTCAAACACAGGAATGTTACCATATGCTTTCCTTCATCATTGAAGTTGTGATTCTGGTATGCCAGAAAAATCAACCCTCAGCTTTGGAGAGTGTTTGTATCAGCATGCCATACCACTCTTTGGAGCAGTTTGTCAGCTGCTTAGCTCTTTCCAAAAACTGAGATAGTGATTATGCTTAATTTTTTTTTTTTTAAGTTGTGCTCATGTTTAAGTTGTGCTACGTATAACATAGACATAACATAGAGATTTAGGGTGATAACTATGCTAAAACTAGCAGGATGAAAGACCCTTTTTGGTCATAATCCTATCAATACCAATGGAAAACTCGTTGTTGACTTAAATAGGGTTTGAAGTCAGCCTCTTTAGAGGCTAAAGCTATGGTCAACAGCAGAATCAGGTATGAGATGTTAGGATTCAGGATAAAACATCCCAGCTGTGTCCTGCTGAAGGATGAGAGGATGATCTTTGCAAATGTCAGACAGGCATAGTTCTTCCCCGAGTATGCGAGCCTTAGAAAACATTTGCTAAGTCTTACAGCTAATTCTATTTTGCACTTCATTATGCACAAATCTGAATGCCTTCATGCACCACAGGACAGCTGACCCTGCCTCCCTCTGAATATGCAGAATTTATTTATATTCAGAAGGTCAGTGCACTTTCCTTACCAAGATGTGAGTGCCCTCATGACTCTCCAAAACATGTGGATACAGCCACACTTTGAGTTTTCCTAGATTGTGGGGAAAGGAATTCAGCAGCAAACTCACCCAGTATATCACGATGAGTGTAATACCGTGTCCTGAAAGGTTTATACTCCCGAATCCGATCAAAAGTAGCGTTAGAAGGTGGTGGTGGTATTATTTTTGAACATACAGCACAACAAACGAAGGATTCCAAGTCTGGACTTCTGATCATTGTGGTGTTCTAGTATTTTTCTGTAATACGGTTACTAAAATGCCAGAACCCTATTCCAGATAGATCTCTTGCTTGCAGGCAAAATGCTTATTGTTGCTACAGAAAACATGCAAGCCAGGGAAAAGAGAAGAATCATCAACTGTTATTTTTTACCAAGTTATCTGAAATGTTGGCCTTCAGATTAAGATTCACACATGCTGACAACTCAGAAACATGCAGATGATGTAGGCAGATGACGAGGGAGGTTTGTACCAAGTGACCCCTTCCAGCCTCGGCACAAGTTCCTATGTAGCAACTGTTACCAGGCGGGACTCTGTGCTCACAGAGCCTTGCCCTGCTAGCACCTCGGCGGCAGCACGGCCGGCTTTGCCTTCCCAGTGCATTTTGCTGCTGGCCAATTTCAACGATTCCTACTCAAACCATGCGCTCTAAGGAGATTTTAGGAGCAGAACAATAGCTACTGTTTCAGATGTTTGAATCAGAGCATTTTGTTGCTGTTATTGGTAAAGATGTGAAGGTCAGCACAGATGATGAGGGACTGGCAAAAAGCTGGAAAAGCCTCGGCCAGGGAAATCATTTTGATGCAGTTCCTGTCAAGCCAGCTATCAACCACTGTAAATATTTATTACTGTATTGAAAATGAAATTGAGAGAAGCAGGACAAAAGAGACTGTGACGGTGCTGTTTACTTATCCTCCAGATGCATAAAAGGAGCTGTGCTTTTAATGTGAACAAATTTTGTTACTGACGTAGTTTTGTTTGGGTGTATTTTTTTTTGCTTAAATCCCAATTCGCACATAGTTTTTACGTGTATAAATAGCATTAAGAGAGTCACTTGTACAGCACCTTCCACAAATAAATACGGAGAAGATACTCAAAAATAAGAACAAGTCTCAATATTCACTCTTCCTTCAGTCTGGGCACCTTCAGCCTCATGCCTTTCTTCTTCACTTCCCTTTCCCCCCCAAGTAACTTCCAGATCCCTATTCACTTCGCAAACCATAAGTCAAAATTTAAGAACTGAAATCCCCCATTTTTCCCAAATATGATAAAGAGACAGACTGGGCTTTCTCACTTTGAATCATCTGCAGGTAGAAGGATCAAAGTATGTATTTTAAAAGCTTATAGGAAAACTCGTTAAAATGCTTTTTGTAGCATTGTTTTGGGAATTATTTAGTTAAATTCATGCAAACATACAAGACTCGTGAATTTTAATGAACTGAAGGTAGCTAAGGTTCTGTGTAACCCTTCTTACAAGATTAATGATCCATCACATCCTACTACAAAAAAAAAAAAAACATATTCTACAGGACATGCAGAGCACATGATGGTTCTGAGTTTTTGATCAATTTACCTGGAAATTCTTTCACCAACAAAAGGCAAGTAGTCTCCTTACCTGCAAGCTTTTGCATTTGCCCCAGAATCTTACTGTTGTGAGGTATCTAGGCTCACAGAGGGGAATATGCTTTTAAAGGCTGTAAAATGCTTTTATATAGCTTCATCAGAGGTAGAGCTCACTTCCCTTCTCGTGAAGGAAGCAGCTAAACCAAGGCCAAGCTGAATTTAAGATGCAGATAATTATAAAACATGGGACAGGAAGAAAATCACAGGTTCAAAATAAAGGATTTAGACGGCAACAGAGAAATCCCATAGAGCTACTGCTGTCCCTCAAGGCAGTCATCTTTTTGTTATCTTCAATACAAAAAAAAAATCTTTCAAAAACAAAAAAACAGAAGCAGCTCCCAGAGTAGCAAAGCAGATGCGCTTCACATCTTCTTTCTTCTTTGGCCTGACAAAAGCCACCTTGGCCAGAAGGGGTTAACAAGGAGGTCTCTCACGTTCTTGGGTGCCCTTGATGATGGTGTGAATACAAGTTGCTGACTGGAAAAAATGCAACCAGAACAGCAATAAGGGTCTGAGGTGGAAAATGGCATGGCCTGGCATGCAGCCTCCCGACACGTGTTCTGGAGCCCGGCTAATGGGACGCTGCCCTGGAAATTTCAGACACGCAGGAGTAGCTGGAGAAGCACAGGAGAAGGCCTCAGTGCTGGAGCAGGGAAGCACCCACCTGTACAGTGTGCTCCAGGTAAAGGGAAGCAGGAAGGCTCACGTGGGGCTGCCTCCTGTGCGAAGGAAATGCCAAAACAACTACCTGCCCTCCAGCCACGCTCACAGGGGCACCATTTGATAAAGATCTTTATCAGATCTTTCTTAAAATTATTTTACTTGCAACACTGTAAGTATCAACTTTCAACAGATCAAGAGACCAACTTTTTCTTTTCACACAATACACGATGTACTCCTATTTAAAAAATAAAAGACAAACCCCTGCTTTCACTTAGTCAAAGCAAAGAGGGAAATGAGTTGAACCACTGTATGAATTCATAAGGCATTTACCAGTCTAGACTGCACATCCAAGTTAATTGTGTGTCTTCTGACATACTATGGAGATCACAGATGACAATTCTTAAAATCAGTTTCATGTTTGTATATATCTTAATTACAATTTATTTGTACAGGCATGGTATTTTATAATGGAACTTAAATCAGGTTAAATGGCAACAGAGATATGTAACCATTATTTTAATGGACAGAGGAAAAAACAGTAGTTGTCTTGAAAAGTTCTGAAATGATTTGCTTATTTCCTTCCTTATGTTGTCAGTCCCACTTGGAAGTTTTCCTCCTCATATATCTGGACCCCTCACTGTCAACTGCTTCATAGAGGTCCTTTTTATTCTCTACTGTTGCGTGCAGATAACCAAGGTAGGCCACACAGAGGGTAATTGCTGTGAGTCCAAATGCCATCACAGGCTTGTTCTGGCAAAAAAAAAACAAAAAAACAAAACAGTATGCATTTTTAATTCACTGCAAATATTACATTCTTCAATCTTAGCTTACAAAGAGTAAACTATTGTGCAACAATCATCATTGCCTTCCTTTAGACTGATCCAAACAACTTTGACAAGCAGCAAGAAGAGAGACATGATTTCTGGTAGCACAAGGAATTCCCTCTGAAGAAGAGGACTCTCCATGTCTGGAGGCAGAACATCGCATTGCCCGGTGCCCAGATGGCAAATGCTGCTTGAACATGAATGAACTGGCCACAGCCAATTTCTAAAGGTAACTACCACAAAGTTCTTCCAGAATTTATCTGGATACCTGCCAAGTAACCTTGATTATATTTCTCTAAACCACATCACTTATCATCACCACAAAATCTATTTTTATTATGTGCACAACATTTCATCCAGTCTTGCTGATACCACTGGGTTCTGCAAGTGTAAATAAAGGCAGAGTATCATCAACTTAATTATAAAAGCAAATACTATAACAAAGAATATTGGCCAATAAATTTAAATCACATTGCTATCCCTTATAAAAGTCTTTTTAAAGTACCCTGCCATGTCACCATCCTTCATCACAATTTTTAAAAAACTCTGCACCAGGAATAATAGGTAAACAGTGCCTCAATATTTTTATATTAACTTTTTGTTTGTTTTTTTTTTAATGCCTTATGAGCGCTAAGAGTCTATTGGTGCGAGAGCTAACAATATTAGTGGGTTTTCTAACAGCACAGAATCAGGTGACTCAGACCAACAAAATGTGCAAAATAACTTATACTACCTCCTATCAACCAAGACAAAGCTGTTTGTTTTACCAACAATTAAATTAAGCCATTTAATAAATGAAAGAAAAAATACATATATAGTAATGGAGTTCTATAAAGGATGCAAGAAAGTGCACTAGAATTTATGGATTCCTGAAATTTTTGGCATATTAAAAAACAGACAGAAAAAGAAAAATCCAAAATAATGAAAAGCTACCAAAAATCCCCTCCTTTCATATCAAAAAGCTTGCATTTTATAATTTGTTTCCTTTCAAATATTAAAGAGGACTCCTATTACTTAACCTGTTAAATTACAAGTAATTACACATTTCTTTCTGAAGAATTCGACTAGGTACAAAATAATCAGACAATATAACAATGAAATAAAAGCTGGAATAAACAATGTAAAGTTCTGGGCTCTTAACAATCAGAGTGGAAAAAAGCAAAAATATTTTTAGTTATGCTACTGGGTGGTTTGCATAACAAGAGAGTTATATAATGCACACAAAATTGCAATTATTATTTTAAAGCAAACGTGTCTCTCTAAGCATATTTAGTTTCTCTCAAAATAAGCCTCTTACAGGTTTAATGAAAAGCTCTGGGTTCACAGCTCGGAACAGCGTAGTTGTTCGAACACCCCTCAATCCTGGACTTCTCTCTTTGGGTTTTTCATTTTCATTTGGAGGTTTGCTGGAAGACATTTTAATTGATGTTGAATACTTCCTAAAAACAGAATGAAAAATAGATGTCAGTTTCATAAAAAGAAAAAAAAAACACTAAAAGAACTACATTCACTGAGCATGAATGCACATTCAGCTTAGCTCATCTTCTTCCAACATGAATTTTTGTTTGTGTATATAATACTGATTGCTTTTGGTGTTACCTAAGATTCCCTGCTTAAGCACGCTGACTTCCAATCTTGTCAAGTTTGTGCATCCTAAAATGCACTTTTGGAGGTGTGTATCTTTATATAACAAACATACAGCCACTGGTATCAGGCTTGGTTTTTTTTTTTTTTTTTTTTTTTAAACTTACCTTTGGCTAATGCTGCAGACCTAGCAGCAGTCTACAGACCACTGTCTCAAAGAACATTGCCACAAGAAACTGTGCCAGGGCGCATTCTTTCAATTTTGTTTTAAACCTTACATGTGACAGAACAGCCCAAGCCCCATGGTGGTGTGGTGACAAGGACGCCTTGCCCCGCATTTCACAAGGGGGCTGCGGGCGGGTTCCCGAGCCCGGGCCAGCAGGGCCCCGAGGCGCAGCAGGGAGGCCAGGGCAGCACGGAGGGCGGGTAAGGAAAAGACGCTTCAGGGTTAGGCAGGCGCAACGCCATGCGAGCGGCACGGCCGCCCAGCCCCTCAGCCCGCC
>VXAA01003058.1:7969-23721 GCA_013399115.1 Anseranas semipalmata
CTCCTCTCCTCTCCTCTCCTTTCCCCACTTTCTCTTTCACTTGATTTCTCTTTTGCTTTCTCTTTCACTTTCTTCATCACAATCTTTTCAATTGTAATTCCATCTAGTGTTTTCCAGTTCTTTTTATATATTTATTTCCTTGTATTTGTATGATATTTTCATTTAGTATTTGTGTATTTATATTTATTTTACACCCAAAAGGTATGTCCAGCCAAGTTTGAAAAGCTGTGATTTAAAACCACAATTACATAACAGTCCAGAAAAAAAAAAAAAATCAACGTCTTTATGGAGCTGTGCTGAACTATACACACATGATGGACATAAATTTGCACATTTAG
The DNA here is from genome assembly GCA_013399115.1 of Anseranas semipalmata. Classification (NCBI taxonomy): domain Eukaryota; kingdom Metazoa; phylum Chordata; class Aves; order Anseriformes; family Anseranatidae; genus Anseranas; species Anseranas semipalmata. Next base: position 8,308 of record VXAA01003058.1, read on the forward strand.
CTGAAAGCTCTGCTAGATTTTCATTCTCTTAAAGACGCATGTAGGTTTTATTGGTCCTTCGCTGAACGCTGGAAAGCACATTGTCAGAGCCTGAAATGATTTTATGTACCTAAGCACCACCTGATTTAATGCATCAGCTGACAAGGACAAAGACATTGATTAAATGTCCTGCCTCGGGTGTCCAGAAGGCTGAAAAAGGCTGTCTCCTCAAAATGATCAGTGAAACTCCACCCAGTAATCATTAACTCAGCACTTGGTCCAAGCTCTAGGAATGACAGAAGGCTTTAAAAAAGGGGCAGCCAGAATGCACTGGGTGTAATTTAACAGAAGGCTTGGTCTTGTCCATTCGGGGAGAGGCGAGTGGGAAGAATCTCTTATGGATGGTACTGCATGGGTTAGGAGTTAGCCACAGGCCCCCTCCATTGAGGGCGACGGTGGGTGAGCTGGAGAAATGAAAAGAAGGAATTCCAGTCCGGTTGCTTTGAGCTAACTCGAGTTTGTAAAAGCCCTTGTGTGTCCTGGCTGACTCTTGACACAGGTGGTGTCTGCCCTGCCAGGGAGTGGATTAGCACTCCAGCCAGCGGTAAGAGGCTCTGCTGGGTTTTAAACTTCAAAATGCCTCTTGGTGGGCTTCAACACAGCATCACCTACCCACAGGGTTGCTAGCCAGGCATGATCATTAGATCTTTTGATTTAAGGCTGCTCTCAGATACTACATCTGCAGCAGTTTTTCACAGTCCATAAAACCCACATGGTGTTGCAGAAACCTTGGCAAGAGTAATTTCATCATAGCAACCGTGAGACGGGAAACATTGTTCTTGAATAAAGAAATTTTCAGAAGCTCCACAGCCATCAGGACCACACTGTCCCAGCATCAGCTCAGCCTAGGAGATAACCTCCTCTCAGAGGAGCGCACACTCCAAAACCCAGAGCAGACCAAGGGTGGGAAGGCTCCTGCCAAAGGCAATAACCCCAGTGAAAGAATCCAGGTCTCCCATCCCTGTCTGGTGTCCTATGAAGAGATCACTTCCCCCTGTTGTGGTTAGGAAACCTCCAATTGAATAAATGAGTGCTACAGAGAGGAGTTGCCAAAATCAGCCTCTTAAACTAAATGATCCTCTTGTGACCCTCAAATGAAATCAACTACTTTAGTGCTCAACTCATTTGTGCAACAGCAACGTTAATATGGTCATCTCATTTATTGAGTAGTAGGTTCCAGTTAACAGAGCGGGACAGGGTAAGAAGGCAATTAGTGGTCTATTTTCTATGTACATTGGAGCAGACGCCTGTATATAAAGGAAGTTCTTCTGGCAGGCACACCATGCTAAAAAGCTTTCACCTAAAATTATATAGCCTGACAAACAGTATAAAGAAGTAGATTGCCCAATAAACAAATAACATATCGTCCATTTGTACAAAACCATACTACTTAGACCCTTCAAGCTTGAAACAGCTGTGTATTTTTCTCCATTAAAATGTTATGATGGTCTGTGCATAAATTGGTTTAAATTCAGTTTTGATATTATTGTGTTTTCAAAGTCTAGATCGATTTAACACTTTTCCCAAGATGAAGCATTAGCACTGGGTGGACATGGAAACAGCTCCCAGGATCTCATTCCTCCTTGGGGCTCTGGTGCCCTGGTGGGAGCTGAGTGTCAGTGATGGACGGGATGTTGAAGGACACGCTCTCTTCTGGAGGCAAGGGTGTAGACACCCTCTGTGTCCTTCCCAGAGGATTCACCCATGGTTTTTCTATCGGGATGCTCTGTGAGCCCAAGAGAAAGAGGGATCTCTGCTTTTAATCCCCCTTTGGTGGGTGCAGCAGCCTCTGGGGGTTCCTGGTGCAGACCACAGAGCTGCCTGTTGTTTTCCATGAGTTTCTAAACTCTGCCATTATCGCAGCAGGAGCAACAGCCAGACATGGGTGTGATGTGCGTGGTGCCTATTCTCCCTCGCAGCATTCTGGTTCCTGCTCTGCAGCCCTGGGTGAGGTGTGTATGTGGGGCTTCAGCTCTCCCTCGTGTGCCTTGCTCCCCTGCTTTCCACCCCATGAGCTCCTGGGTCCACGCCTGGAGCCTGGACATCACTCACGCATTCATCCTGTGGAGGTAAAGAGGGCTCTCACAAGCTAAGGCTGAGCTCAGATAGCCTTGGGGAAGATTGATGTGCTTGATGTAAGGTCAGACACGTTGCCTGCAGCATGTGGCTGCCCCACAAGTTTGCCATAAGCTTCCCTTCCTGTCTGGATCGCCTTTGCAGGGAGGTGTTTCTGTGCCGCCTCACTGCAGCCTGCCCTGTGAAATGCAAGTGCCCTTTTGTTTGTGTCACTGCCCCCGAATACCCCCTGTATTCGTTACACGGCAAACACCCCTGTCCTCAGAGCTCACAACCAATGCCGCCCGGTTAGCTATTGACCCGGGGCAGCCTGGGACAGCCAGCTCCCAGCTGATAGCAACTTCTCACCTACTTTGATGCCTGCCACCGGTGTGTGGAAAGCTCTTCCCATGCCCCACGGTGCTTCTGACTAATGCATGCCCTGCCTGCATGAGCTGTCTGGCACCCAAACATCTGTCCACAGCTGGGCAATGCATGGAAACCACCAGGCACAGTGGGTGTCTCCACCATGCCAAGAGAAGCCTCATGGTGCTCAGAAGTGTCTTGTGCCTCCTTCTAGACCTTGCCTGTGTCCTGCTGCATCAGCCAGGCAGCCACCAGCCACTGCTTGTCTCAAAGCACAGAATCATATCATAGAATCATAGAATAGCTTGGGTTGGAAGGGACACCTCCCACTAGTCCAGGTTGCCCAAAGCCCCATCCAGCCTGGCCTTGAACACTTCCAGGGATGGGGCATCCACAGCTTCTCTGGGCAGCCTGTCCCAGTGCCTCACCACCCTCTGAGTGAAGAATTTCCTCCTAACATCTAATCTAAATCTCCCCTCTTTTAGTTTAAAACCATCGCCCCTTGTGCTATCATTATCTACATGAGTAAAGAGTCCCTCTCCATCCTTTTTATAGACTTCTTTAAGTATTGAAAGGCCGCAATGAGGTCTCCCCAGATCCTTCTCTTCTCCAGGCTGAACATCCCCAGCTCTCTCACCTCTTCTTCACAGGAGAGGTGCTCCAGCCCTCTGATCATCCTTGTGGCCCTCCTATGGACCTGCTCCAACAGGTCCACATCCTTCTTGTTCTGGGGGTCCCAGACCTGGACGCAGTGCTCCCGGTGGGGCCTCACAAGGGCAGAGTAGAGGGGGACAATCATTTCCCTTGACCTGCTGGTCATGCTTCTTTTGATGCAACCCAGGATGCAGTTGGCCTTCTGGGCTGCAGGAGCACACTGCTGGCTCATGTCAAGCTTTTCATCCACCAGAACCCCCAAATCCCTCTCCACAGGGCTGCTCTCAATGAGTTCTTCTCCCAGTCTGTACTCATGTCTGGGATTGCCCTGACCCAGGTGCAGCACCTTGCACTTGGGCTTGTTGAATTTCATCAGGTTCACATGGGCCCACTTCTCAAATTTGTCCAGGTCCCTTTGGATGGCATCCCTTCCTTCTGTTGTATCACCTGCACCACTCAGCTTGGTGTCATCTGCAAACTTGCTCAGGGTGCACTCGATCCCACTGTCTATCTCACTGATAAAGATAATAAACAGCACCAGTCCCAAGACATACCCCTGAGGGACACCGTTCGTCACTGGCTTGGCAACTGCATCAGGCAGTTCCCTCAGGACCTTGGGATGCATGGCATTGGGCCCAATAGACTTGTACCTGTTCAGTTGCATCAGGAGGTCCCAAACCTGCTCTTCGCTTACAGTGGGAGGGACTCTGCTCCCTCAGCCCCTGCCTAGAGGTTTGGGGACTCGAGAGATAGCATGGGGTCACCCACGGTGGGTGGATGTGAGCAATGGGTCTCAGGTGAAGAGGAACCTATGCAGCCGTTTCTACATCCTCATGTATGCACATCTCCCTCTGAGCTAATTGTCCTAACCCACCTTATAAACAGCTGACAGGGACACTTGGTTTCGGTTGCCTCCTGGTGAAGCAGGTGCCCCAAACAGGACAGACAAACACGTGCTAGGAGGTGCCACCTCCCACAGACTGCAAGGAGAGCTGAGGGTGACCAGCACAGGCAAAAGAGATGGGTCTCACCCACGGTCACTCTAACCGGAATGCCTGATTCAGGTGCCATGGGCTGGTATCCCCTGAGAAGTGCAGACAGTTACACATCCCCCTGCAGGACAGAGCTTCCCTCCAGGAAGGTGTGCGGGCAGCAGGTCTCAAGGACCATGTAAGCACCTTCCTGCATACAAAGCCGTGAGAAATGCACTTGCTAACCCTCCCAAAACAGGATAACAAATGTTATCTTGTGATTTGTTTGTAGTCCCTTACCCATTTTTCTCTTGTCTGTCAGTCTTGCAACTTCTGTGACCATCATTTCAGTTTAGGGATTTGGAGCACTGAGGGCTTCTCTATACAATCATGATTCTGGTTGGGTTATTATTAAATAGAAGACCGGTAAAAAATAAGAATGCTTGTTGTCTTATTAGCAATGTTTCTATTGCTGGATGCTGCAAACAAGCAAATTATGTACTCTCAGTGATTTTTCAGTTAAAGATGTACAAAAAGAACTATTTCAACAGGTGAAAATAAGCAATTTGTTACAATGAAAACCTCTCCAATAAAGCTGACGTCCTGGATCACCTCATTTCAGGTGCAAGAATCTCTCCAGGTGCTGCTATGTGCTAAATGGTTCACCTTTGCAAATCCCATAGACTTCATAAACAAGTTACAGACCAGGATTTTTAACTCATGACAGACTGGTGAGATGATTAAATCAGACAGTAGCATTGAATACAAAACTGGGAGGTGGCTGTTCTTTAAAAATTATTTATTTATTTTTCATCAAAAAGTCCTCCCCAAACTCTTAGGTCTTCAACCAAGAGGCATTGAATTTCTGATTCTCATTTTTCCTGCAAAAAAATGAAAATATCTCTTGGGAAAAAAAAAAAAAAAGAGTTGCTTTCCCTAAAATAAAGAAGTAAACATATTCTCCAAAATAGTTGAACCAGAATCCTGTTTTCAACTGAAAAAAGAGTTTTGCCAGAGCATTTTGAGCAAGGCTTTGTGAGTTGGTTGTGGTAACCACCCCCTTCTTTGAGTACTGTGAGCTGTGTTGCACCGAAGTTAGACCCCTCTGACACGAGTCTGAACAGTCGCATCGGTCAGTGGTGGTCCTTAGTACACAACAGTGATTTTGCTTTAAAACTCCATAGGTAGAAGACAACTAAGCTGCAGAATGAGATGCCAGAAAAATCCTTTCTCTAGTCATGACAGAAGGACATAATCTGTAGCCCTCTGCTCTCCAGTGTTACACCCAACAGTTACTTGCACGTATTATTTTAAGACAAGAAGATACATATATTTGATTTTTCCCTTTCTCTGTTGCTACTGACACATCAAGGCCGTTAAAACCTCATTCTCTTTCTGTCCATTTTGGGCAGGGCTAACCCTGCTGCTCACTCCTGTTTCCTGACAGTGGTGGGGTTGTGAGGGTGTGAGTCACACTGACAGGTTAGCTTCCCTCTCTGTCTTTGCAGAAGTGCGTTGAGCTATGTATGTTGGGTTGCTTTAGTTCTTCTATCACTTTGAAAATGTTTTCTCCCCAAAATATCATTGTTTCCCCCCAAAAGACAAGACCTACAGCTCTGAAGATACCTTATTCCTTGGAAATATCATGTGGCAAAGCTTTGAAACAGCAGAAAAATGTAGTAAAATCCAGGCAAAAACCTCCAAGTGCAAACTAAACAGAAAAGTGGTGGGACTTGTTGGCTTTTCAAACCATTTGAATCTTGACATCTCCAGTGGGCAGGATTCTGATCTGTGCCATGCATTCAGGTGACAGTGCAAGAGAAGAAACTCTCCAGTGGGTACAGGTCACTGCAGCTCTTTGATTTCTTCAGTAACACTTCAGAGGAAGATGCTTTGGTCCCAGAAGAGTGACTCTGGGTACATAAGCTCCCTATACAGTCAATAGAGAGAAGGAGATGCTCTAGGATGATTCTTGATGAGCTGCCTTGGTCTCTCCAGCAATGGCAAGGAGTCTTGCTAGCTCAGTGGAACAGGCAGCAGTTCATTCCTGTGAAGTGGGAAGCTGCTTGGGCTGTGCCGTGAGGGAACAGCAGGGACAGGTTGGCACAGTCACCTTCTCGGTGTTTGAAGTAGAATTCGGCACATCATAGAGTCTTTGAAGAGGGGAGGCTGGTGGCAGCACTTACTAAGGATGCTGGAGACTTGGCCTGTGGGCCAACCAGAAAGAAGCAAAAATCTCATGTCTTTGATTCCAGGTGAATGCCAAACCACAAGCTGGAAACATGTGGGAATGAGTTTTCCTTCCTGCCAGACACCTCGGGCAAGCCATCGTTCCAGCTGTTTTCCACAGCATCCCTCCAGGGTGTGAGCGACTTGCCCAGGTTGGCTGGAGTAAGAAAACCTTCATTGACCAACAGAAAGCAGAGGGTCCGAGCTCAGGTTAGTGTTTGGTATGTTGAGGGCTTTCACTCAGATGTTCAGAACGAGCACCCCTCATCAACTGTCTGCACAAGTCTCCTCGGCTGCTCGTCTTCAGCAAGTGTAGCAAGAAGGGAAAGTGACATTGGTGGCCACCACTACTGCAAATGCGCTGTCACCTGCAGTTCATATGGACACACGGACTGACAGATGGGGGTGCTTTATGCACATGCTGCTCCAGAGCAGAGGGTCTCTGTCACCCCAGCCAGATCTGCCAGAAGTCACCTGAGATACCTCTAACCATTATTCTGCACTGTAGAAATTTGTGGCATTTGCTGTTCAAAGCTCAGTCCACAGATTTTGCTCATATGAAGTCTAAAGAAGACTTCCCTCCTATAGGAAACGTCATCTGTGGAAAAAAATCAGGCACTAGTTCTAACAACCAGTTCATTTATTCCATGACTCAACTGATGAAAAATAGGAACAAGCTCTGCTAGCAACTTACGTATATATGTATATATAATCAAATCACTGATGTCTGTATGCGTGTGTACATCCATATGTATACGTATATATTCTGAAAATAGAGAAACAGTAAGACAAGTAACTACAATATTGGAGTACTTACCTCTCTACCTATCTAACAGCCCATCAGTCTATCTGCAGCTGTAGGTCCCAGAAAATAGGTGAGATACAAGCTGTCTAGACAAATCTGTTGGGATTCATCTGACCAAAAGATGTCCACAGTCCAGTCTCTACATGCTCCCTTCAGTGTCAACAGAGAGAAACAGCCACAAGGGATGCAATTCCTGACATTTTCAGATGAATGCCGTTGTCCCAAGAGCCCAAGGCACCTACCTGAGATCCTTCAGACACCTGGAGTAACATGATATGAAACCCCCACTGTTTCCTACTGGGGGATTTGTTTGATTTATCTTTGTTGTTTTTTCTGATAAAGCTGAGAAGTCTTTCTGCCAGCTGTGCAAAGAGAAGCAGGCCAGGGGCTCAGAACGGTTTCTGGAGGTGAAGCTCCTGGACCCACATTTCCGGATGAGCATCCGTGTTGTGGTGGCTGTTCCCCAGCCCCTTAGCTGTCGGTATCAGAGGCACGTGGTGCTTTTCTCTTCCTGTAGCAGAGAGGCTTTGGCACCTGGTGTGGTGCCTAACTGAACAGGGACTGCCTCGGTCGTCCTATCTGCTCAACCCTCTCCTCTGTATGAGGCCATTTTACAACACAAAAGAGCTGACAAGGTGGTGGCTCCTACTGTGAACAGTAAAGGACTTTATCCAGGCAAACCCCATCCAGCAAGTAGCTTCCCAGGCTGGTGACTGGACAGTTAATGAAGACCTATTTCTGCTGGACCTCTGTCCATGTGGGACTTCTCCCCAGGCTGACTAATTATGTGGTCTTGAGCACTGCAGCCCTGGGATGCCAAGGAGTGCTTGGAGGGTAGGAGAAAAGGCAGCAATGATTTAAGGCAGCATGATGCCAAGGCATGTCCTCAGCTGGAGAGTCACGGGGCTCTGCAGCAGCAGGCCAAAGTCTCGAAGGCAAGGTCTCAAAACATCCACTGTTACCTAAAAGCTTGGCCTGATGTGAAGAACAGCTCAAGTCATAACAGTCAAACATCTCAGAGCACCTACATCAAAGAGGTCCTGCTGAGAGACTCCACTGAGCTTTTGCATCTTTCCAATGCAAATACCACATTCAAAAGTAAATGATTTTTGCTTTATTTTCCTCCAGAATAAATGTGCCCATCAAGCGATATCAAATGCTCTTCTAAGAGAAGTGTAGAGATAACCAAGTTAGCTCTTCAAGATAGCCCAGATGCTGAGTTTTACAGTCATTCTGATCCTTGTTGATATGACCAAAGTTCATTGCTTGACTACATGATGGCATATTAATCACAGTATTCTCCAATACCAATAGGTCATGTTTGACACTGCCTACTCCAAACTCCAAGTCATCCCTGAGTTTATGTGGTTGCCAACTATCTTGCATCTATGGAAAATTAATAAAGATATGAGCTCTCAGTTCTCACTGCTGCCCTTGCTTAGTGACTAGTTCCAGTTATGCATCCCAGGAGTTTTACATACGTGAGCTTGCAGGGAGTGGAAGGAGACATCACTCTGCTCTGCTGCCCATCAGCCAGGGTACAGACCTTCTGTGCCGTGAATGGGCACATTTACCTAAAGAGCTCTTGTGCTCAAAGTCATTTTGTGGGTAGAGGGATCTGGGCAGTAAAACCATCAGACTGCTGGTTACTCCCAGTGTACTAGACACCTAAAACAACAGTAGTGGTTCCCAAAAGTTTACAGATGCTTCTCCTCTAAAGCACTACATGTTTGAAGTATGATAACAAGGTGAGACAACAGCAAACATTAAACAGAACTTCTTGGTCCTGCAGTTCATCAGTGGGGAAAGGACATGACATCTGTCCCCAGGATTTGATACAATTTCTCCAATAAAGCCCAGGAGGGCCTAACACAGGTTTGTCCCTTCCTGAAAGCGTGGAGCACATTTACCCTCTGCAGAGCATCACTAGAAGAAAACCACACAAGTATCTTTTATTTTTAACAAATTGCAGACAGGTGTGCTCCAGAGGGCAAATAGGCACTCCCAGGCCAAGCCCCTGTGCTCTGGGAGCTTTTTGGTAGGGTTGGCCCAGTCTGTGTCCTGGCTGAACAGCCCTTCCCACAGCCAGCACCCACCGAATCCCTCCAGGCTCCTAGGACTCTGGCTTCAATTGCACACTTAGGAGGGGACGGAAGCAGCTCTTCAGAGGGGGAATCTGACTGCAGCTGCATGGACAAGAAGAACAAGGCAGCTCTTGAGAATACAAAATGTGCTGTCTGAAATTCAGTTGCCCAAATGCAGGTGCTTTGTGGTCCGCTCTGGGGTATCTTGTCTGGCATCCAGCTGATACTTTACAATGGGGCAGCCTCCCATAGGACCTGCCTTATCTTTACCAGATGTGTGTGGATGTCTTGGATATAGTAGACATCTAAAATGTTCCCAGGAACTAAGATTTAGGCAGCTTAATGCCTTCCTTAGTGTCTCTGAAATACTTTGGTAGTTACCACATTCACTTCTTATAAAGAAGATGTTGATATGTTAGTCCAGTCTATGGTCCTCATCCTTCCCCCAGCCCAGTAAAAAGCATTTAGATGAATCATGAGTCCCCTGAAAACATCAAGGTTACTCACAGCAACAAGATTGCCATGGGTGGTAATGCAAAGGCTTGTTTTAGATCAGCGACAGCCTTCATGTTAGAGCTATGACAGAACCACTGATTCATAAAATAGCTGCTATTCCATGTGAGGAAGAGCCATAAATCACACTACGAACCTTTTCCAGAGCTGGAAATGCCAACATTAGCTTTTTGTATGTTATTATTTTAGGATTCATATTACCGTGAAGGCTTCCAGTGTCCTGTTGCTCTCAGCACTGTACAAGTCCAAAGGCTGAGGATTATAAATAGGGCAAATTTTGTGGGAAAGGTGATGTCTTTAAATTCGGTTGGTGGAAACCTTGGGAAGGAATAGACAAGATTCCTGAACACAAACCCTTCTTCACATTTCTGTACCACATTTGAAATGGCTTTTCATGCCCCAAAACTCAGCCACAGCACATGCCATTGCTCCCTTGGCATTTGAGTATGGGCCCAAGGCCTCTCACAAGCTCCAGCTTGCCTCAAGCCCAAACAGTTTGGAGTAAAGTCTGTGTCAGGCACAAATTTGGGGTGAGATGCAGAGCATGACAGGGAGAAAGCTCAAACTCATGCCCTCTCAGCATGGACCTAAGAGTGCTTGTGCCTGCAACATAGACCCACCTGAGGAGCACCAAGGAATGATGGAGTCATTCAGTGCCTGGTTTCGGTGAGCTCACCCAGGGCCAGGGCTGAGGATGCACTGTCTGCGAGCCACGGTTCAAACCAGGTTCCTGGCTTTGCTTTGGCCAGTGCTCCACCTGTCCATGCAGATGTATTAAGAGGAACTTAATGGTACAATGCAGTAGAGTCCTCAGATGCCCATAAGATGTTTTTTACTTCCATAGTCATCTGGATGACACTCCAGCAATGTTGTACTGTAAATCTGGAAGCAATATGTTCTTACTTATCTCACATCTATCACAATTGTTATCACTGCCCTGGAAAGCTTGGCTGAAGTGCATATTAGCAATACTGCTACTTGGTAGTAAATATGAAGTGATAGATATTATGACTGGTAACATTATGTATCTGTTGAGTTTAACCTCCTTGCCTGTTTCCTTTGGACCTTAAACATACTTTATTATATCAAATAGCAATTAACATTCCTCAGGGGTGAAGGTAGCTACATGGCGTGTTTACTGAGGCGGCCAGCTGTCTCCACTTGGCAAGCAACTTTTATCATAAACTGGCTGAATTTAACATATATCAGCATTTATCAGCCCAGACTTTGTCAGTTTTATAAACGAAAACCGAGGGATAATAAATCATTTGGTGCCCAGCTGATACTGCATACATCTGAGAACATATTTACCAGGCCGGGTGGATTCAGCCAACAAAAGGCACCTAAGGTTTTGTTATTTGATCTGTACTGAACATGGCCTCAGATGTTGTTTTTGTTGGTGCACAACTCACATCTGAAAGCTTTGGTAGATCTGTGTGGGATGGTCCCATTTGGTTTCTTCTACTGCGCCGGCTGCTGCAGCCTTCAGTCCTGCTCAGTAATACACAAACACGTCCACTGACTTCAGCTGGAGTGCGCTTGACGCTGCATTAACAGCATTATTAATGTCTCCTCATTTGTGGGGGATGGAGCATGGAGCCGGGAAGAGGTGGGACAAGCCTCCGTTCTTAGATGTCTTAACATAAAGAATTGTTCCGTTAATAAGCAATCATGCTTTACTGCAGTCTCAGCAGGCTTCCTCTGAATCTTTTAGTGTTAACCAGAACTCATAGGTGACCTCTACACCAGTCTGCTCTCTGACCCTGGGGGTAAGTGGCAGGGTGCTGCTCACAGCCATACAACTAAACCCTTTCCACCCAAAGTGGGGTGGTTCATCCCTAGCACCTACTGGGAACAGCTCTGTGCTGCTCCTGTGCAGGCTAGCTGGCACCATATGGAACCTCTGCCAGGGAGTGAGCTGCACCCTGAAACAGTGCAAGACAGAGCTCAAACCCTGAATTTGGGGATAAATTAGGTCATGCATCACTGCCACTGCCTTGGGTGAGATGGGAGGGGATGTGTTTTGCAGACCGATTTAACACAGCATGGAAGATAAGGCCAACACAGTGTATAGCAGCATGGGAGGTCCTCTAGAGCATCATTTCCCCTTCATCTTTACATCCACAGTCCACAATGCTAATGGGAAACCCAACCCCGGTGAGTGTTTACATTTGTATGTCAAGGTGGCAGCACTTGAAGTTCAGGAGCAAAGTCTCACCTACCACGTCAGTGTGTCCTCCAGCAAAGGGAGGACAGACAGCAGGGGCTGTAGGGTGGTAGTCACAAGCGAGGGTCGTTAAGACCATGTCTGTACCGTTTAATAAAAGGGGGGCAGGGACTGATGTGTGGTAAAAGTCAAATGGCACCAAAGAGCTCATTGTCCACCCCACCGTGGCCAGAGTACTGAGCAAAGTTTTCAAATTCTTTTTGGTTAATATACAAATTACAATTTCCTTATGCTTCCCTTCCCTTAACACAGTTATGCAAGACATCTTTTACATCAAGCTTTTCCAAGCTCTGACTGTGTAAGACATTCACTGCTTATTCAAATACATATCTTTAGATTGCACCAGTTTTATGTCTTTTGACAACTGTCTTCTCATTTTCTTGTTCAAAGCCGAAATTAAAAGAGCCAAGGTTATTTGCTTCCACATGTTCACTCCATGAATGGATCCGCGGTATGTTTAATGCCAAGCAGCAGCTTATTGTTCATTCTCATTACAGCCACATGTAAGTCCACTGGGAGGTGACAACACGAGACCACTGCTTCCAGAAACTTCCCCACACTTTTGCTGGCAGAGTGCTCTCCAGTACCCACGCTATTCCCACTGGTCTCTGAGACTGCAGCGCGTGAACAGTGGAGTTGAAGAATGAACAAAGAATAGGAGTTACAAATGTAAATAAGAATAGGAGGTAAGGATGGAGCTAATATACACAGCACAAACCCCAAATAGCCTGAAGTGATGTATTCATGTAAGCTGTACACAGAGCTTATGGTTTTGCAAAACTTGGAGTAAACTCAAGAGCTGTACAGTATATCTGTGCCAGCTATCACTGCCAGGGTCGCTGGTGTTGCCATAGATGATGCACCACAGGCTAAAGCCATGGTCTCCAAACTGGGGTGCATACACTCTTGGTACATGTGCAAGACAATCCATTGGGGTACAGGAAGAAAATATTTTTGTCCCATTAATAAATAAAATAAAATAAAATAAAATTAAAATAAAATAAAATATTTTGACTTGTATTTATTTCATCTTTATCTCATCCTTTTTAATTTCTATTTTTGTTTATGTTATGTAGCATACATAATAGTACAGTAGCACACATACCTAATTACTAAATAAATAAATATGGATAGAGTGGCTGTGCATGCTTAATTTTTTTTACTGATAGGGGTGTGCAATCAAAAAAGTGGAGACCACTGGGCGAAAGGGTGGTGCTGCACAGAGAACATGTGAACATGTTAACCCTGGGGTCTTGGCAAGCGTGACGGGGTGCCAGCCAGTCTGTGCTGGAGCTCCTGCACTGTGACCCTTTGACTCAGGTCATCCCACCGGGTTTTCAGGGTATTTTCTTTTCTTTCTTTCCTTTTTCTTTTCTTTTTTTTTTTTTTTTTTTTTTTAAGGGTGCCTATGTGATCTGTAAGTTTTGGAGGAGGAAAGCTTGAGCATGTGAACGAGCATCCTGAGAGATGGGAGTGGGCTTCTCACACATCTCCAGAGAGGTCCTAGCTCCAAAAGCCACAGCTCTACCAGCCCTTCCCACACTGTACCGCAATGGCTTTGGTTGTGTCATGGGTGAGAGAAGCAGCAAGTCCAGGATGTGCTCAGCTGCTGGGATGGTTCACGAGGGTTGCTTTGCAGGGGAGAAGGAAAAAACTCCAGAGTGGAGCAGGGGACCTGCTGCAGTGCCTGCAGGGCAGTATGGCCATGGGGTGTGCACGGGGGAAGGAGCTGTGAGTGTGGAGCATCAGGAACCCTCCTCATGGCCTGTCACAGACTCTGCAGGGCAAGGAGGGGCAGATTGTCCATTCCTCTGCATGCTGAGTGTGTCCAGAAGGGGTCAGACAGTTATGTGCTTGTCCGATGCAGGGACACAGTCCAGAGCATTTGGCAACAGCATAAAACTAGGCAAGGGAAATTAGGATTGTTTGAAATAAGCAAGCAGTGCACTTGGAATAACTGGAACTTCACTGCTGTTTCCAGTATGTTAACAGGAATCCAGAGGGGAATCCTCTACTGGGATCAGCTGCAGCTTTTACAAATCCATCAGTGATCCTCCAGGGGGGGTCACTTCTTAGTTCAATTTGGGGGGGATTTTCAAAAGTCTGGAGTAGTGGAGAAAGGGAAAAATAGTCGTGGGTCCTAAGTGTGCTACAAACAGCTTTCTGGTTGTCAGATTCAGTCACATTCAGACAATAACTTCATCTCCCTTTCCCCCCAGCCTAGATGTGAACATTTTCCAGATCATGTATTTACATTTCCTTTCCAAATATGTTTGTCTGGACACTGGCCCAATTTCTTTGATTAAGTAGGCTAAACAACTTTGAAACAACAACAGAAACAATGAATCTGCAGCATATTAACTTGTATTTGATTGAGGCTCTACCCCTAAAAAATTGTTCCACCATTTTCAGCCTTGTTTTCAACCAGCTGCTGTGGAAAGCTGCACATTTCTTGTTCATCCCACTGAACATCATGTGGCCAGTGCTGAGCATGTCTGAAAATCCTGTGCATCATCCCAAAGTTGTTTTTACCTTTGAGGACTTAATGTCGGGTTAACACCAATGGTCTGTCTCCTTTGCATCACAGTCCCTGTATGGGCATACAGGTGTGTGGTTCCTTATCCAGAATTGTTATGTGCACTTGGCTTTGCCCACATTCACATTTTTCTTGCTCTGGGAGCAATCATCCCAGGTCCCATTGTCCCTTTACATCCTCATAGGTTTTGTCAGTGCCAGTGGTTTGCACATCTATAACACCTGAGCTGGAGGTAGTGCCCTAATGTCTTTTCAATAGGGTGAGTACTAGAGCAGGTACACAGCCCTGCAGCATCGCCGATTTTAAGGTTAAGGGGTAGCAGTTCAGCAGCAGTTAGCAATGCTCAGCTGCCACATCACACCTTGCCTTAAGCCCACCTTTATTTAGGGCTGTCTTTGTGATCAGCTAGATTTCAGTGGGATTTAAGCGGCAATGCTTAATATGCTTAAGTGCTCCAGAGACCTTCCCTGTGCAGGCTGAAGAGGGGAGAGGTAACCGATGCGAGCAGGCTGCCAGCTGCTTCAGGAGTAAAACAGAGCAGAGCATCCCTCTCTGTCCCAAAGACCTGTGCTAGCCCTGGAAAGATGCTCCCATCTCCTCCAGCCTTGCTGAACCACCTGACCGATGGCAAACCCTTCAGCCCTGCCCTGGGTTTTTCTGCTCTGCCACGAGAAGTTTGCCTTCTCCGTTGGTGCAGGCGTAACATGTCCTTCTGGTGAAAAAAAGCACCGGGACCTGAGCGAATGTGCCAGTTCTGAACCCCCTGGAGTAAAAACAACGACCGATCCCCCCCCGACGCCCTGCTTCCCGGCCGTCTGCGGTTGCCGGGTCCGCTCAGCCTCTGGAGGCCGATGCCCGGCTCCTGCCGCACACCCGGCGGGGCAGCGCATCCCGGAGCCCCGCGGCTGCTCCGCGCTCCGGGAGCCCTGCGGCGG
>VXAA01003061.1:0-30672 GCA_013399115.1 Anseranas semipalmata
GGCGTGAAATGGCTGTCCCCGGGCGGGTAGCGCCTGCGGGCGGCAAGGCCCCGGCCCCGGAGGGTGCTGCGGGCCGGGGAGGTGCGAGCGGGGCCTGCGCCTGCACGAGCCGCGCAGAAGGTGCCGGAAAGTGCTGGAGCTGGGCGGTCGCCGTGCTCCCGCGGGACGCCGCACCAGCACGGCTCGTGGCCCCAGAGGTGCGTGACATCTGCGTGTCACGGCAGAGTTGAAAACGAGCACATGTTTCAGTTGCACTGAGAGCCATGAGCCCTGAAAAGTCTCACACACGTGTTACCACAGATGCTCATCACTGGCCCTGGGCAGGGCACGCTTTTGAGGTACTGTTCCTGGCCCATGACAGCGCAGGGACAGGACAGTGCATCACTTTCACAGTGATCTGTGAAAGTCAGGTGGCGTAGGTGCTGTAAGCTAGCCTGAAATATACTTTAACTGAACACCCCCTAGTCAAAAATGGAACACACATCCTCTTAGTGCTCATGCCTCTCTGTTAATTTGAAACGTGTAATTCTCATTCATAATATCTGCATTCATATTCATAAAGTAGGAAATGTGTTACCAAAAATCAGACAAAGAAACAAGTGGCACAGTGGCAAAATGAATCTTACTACCAAAATGTGGCATTCACCTTCTTTCTCACTCTTCCCACAAAGCTCACCCTCTCTTTGAAAAACAGTAATTACAGTTCTACAGTACATGCACGTGCAGCTTATTTTCCAGAGTGAAGCCTCATATTTTGGTGCAAAATACAATTAGTTTTCCAAATATGAGGTTACTTGAGCCACGGGTTCACCAGGATACATCCCCCTGCAGTCCTGTTAACATTAAAGCAGATTGTCTGCTGAGGTTTTGTCAGGTGGATTGCCACTCAAATACAAATAATAGTAAAATTGACTTGTCTGTGAAAACAAGGTAGAGGAATAAATAGTAGTGCAGCTTGCCATGTGAGTGAGGAGGGGGGATTGGCACCCTTGTATAGACATAGTACCCTGATGGATGTCGAGTCAAAAAAGAGGAGTTTTGCACTTCATTTTGAACCTGGTCTTGGTTCCTGTGGAAGCTCTGCAAGCACCATGTCCTGAGTAACAGTTCTGTTACTCCAGTGGACACATATGGGGACACTGCAGGTTAGGGACCAGCATAATCTCTATGAAAAATACGTTCATGTTAGAAAAAAAAGTAACTGCATCGGGGCAAAGACTTTAAGCCAGATGCTGGGCTAATGCAGAGCTCGTGTTGGGATCAGGGAAGAGGCAGAAGAAACACGGAGACTACTGTTACAATGGGTATGGAGCACTGCATTTCGCTTCAGCCCATATTCTGTATTTCCCTTCACACATTCTTTGTTAGAAGCAGTATTTCCCCACCTGCTGTGTCTTTGTTTCCCAACACTGCTCATTCATACCCTACAGACACGTTTTCTATGCGGAACAGTTTTTGCCTGTGGATGTGACAAACCATGAATGCCCATAAGGAAACTGGAGGTCACAATTAAAAGAACATAAGTGATCCTGAGTATATAATAGCTCATTACATGAACCTGGAAATGCAGAACTACCTAAAATACCACAAATCTGGTACAACTAAGAATTAACTAGTAAGTCTGCATGTAACAAAATCTGCATCTGTTTTCCATTACAATGCCAAATCTAAGAGCTTGATAAAAGACATTTTTAACTTCAAGAGGAAAAAAATAAAGACGGATGTTTGAAAACATATGCTTTGCTCCGTGTGAATGTAAGATAAGAGCAGCATCCAACCTTATCATTTCATTAATTGTCCATTGGGAGATAGATGCCAAACAAAAACTGCCAGGAGTACGCAGTTTCTTTAAATGGGTAACAAAGCCAGATGGCTCTGGAAGGACCAGAAATTGTCAGGGAAGTGGAGGAAGTTTTCAAGGAAAATACAGGCTTTTCTGTGTCTTTTCTAAGCTCCTGCCCTGGTGCTAGACCATAGTAGTCCTCTTCGTGATTTTTGCAGACAGAACTGCCACACCAAAGATGCACTGTTGCCATTCTTGTCCTTTTCCTCTGAGTAACAATTTTTGGGGTA
The DNA here is from genome assembly GCA_013399115.1 of Anseranas semipalmata. Classification (NCBI taxonomy): domain Eukaryota; kingdom Metazoa; phylum Chordata; class Aves; order Anseriformes; family Anseranatidae; genus Anseranas; species Anseranas semipalmata. The sequence goes on from VXAA01003061.1 coordinate 2,074, forward strand.
AAGCTCCCATTATCAGCAACCTGAGATTAAAGCCAGGAAGTGAAATTAGAGAGAACTTCTAGCCCTCATAACTGTACAGAAAAACTTCAATCTTAGGAAAGACTCAAGTATCAGAGAGAAAACAAGCAGCCTGCGACCAGCTGCACTGAGGAAGGCTGGCTTCCTACGAGCGGATGTCCATAGCTGGTGTCTGATAAGGTGGCAGCTCCCCCTCAAACTTTCTTCGCCATCAGAGTTCTGGAAATCACTCTGTACGGTATGGTTTCTGTGGTGTCTAAGGGTGAGCTCACATTTTTTAGGTGGTCAAAGACCAGGGGAGGCAGGGAAAAAAAAGTTACCTGTCCTCCCCAGCCAGTCTTACACACTTATAATAGTACTTTGAGACCTCTGCTAAACGTGTTTGAAATTCATCTGCAGTCACTTCTTGTAAGAGCAGAGTGATCACACAAGACAATTAACAACCTTTCCAATTTACTGCACTCAAAATCTCCCTAGGACACTGGAGAAGGAATAGAGTTCATTTCATTTTCTAACCTCTGGCTCGGTTCATTTCTTATTACCTTTAAGAAGCAGTTCCTTCTGAGGGTGGCCTTTAATGTAGGAAGAGTGGCAGTTTGGCAGTGCAGGACAGAGAAGATAGGCACAGGGATTTGTGAAGCGGCAGAGGAAAGAAAACCCATCGAGTTTTGGTGGCCGGTGTCACTGGCAGAACAAAAGCATTGTTAATTGATCAGGCATTTCAGCCAAGAGGAGCTGTACAGCTACAGATAAGACACTTGTTTGACATTTGGCTTGAAAATAGGAACTAGTATCGAAATTCAAAATGAAGTTTTGGCATGACCCTAATGACAAACAGACTGGAGTGGGAAGGTGAGTTCTACATGGTCACAGTGAAAGAGGCTGCAGCTGTTTGCCTGTACACTTACCTGATGTAAAGCCAACAGGAGTACATGGCTGCTTGTGAAAACCACCCCAAAACTTGCTCCACGCAGCACTCGGCAGCTCACAACGCAGACTGTGCTTACAGAAGTCCACCCAGTCCTGCCGAAGGGAAGCGGTGCAGCCACAGCGTGTTCCTCTCCATACAGAGTCGCTTTTAATTCAATTACAGTCTTCCATTACCAAGGAAATAAATGTGGGAGGAAACAAAGGACAGACACAGAGAAGCAAAACACGGGTAGCAAGTAGGAGATATATGCTTACTGCATCTCGTTTGGCTCCACAGGGCTTTAGAAGGGCTGTCATATATCATCACATTTATTATTTCTGCCATGTACTAGGATGAGAACTCCATTACAATATCGATCATTTTACTCTGCTCAACTCTACTCCATCTAATACTCAGCATTGCTGAAAAAGCTTACAAGTGATTTAGAAATAGCTGCACAGGGAGAACTGAGGAAGAAATCGGAGTCAACATGGTTTCCCTTAATGGAATTCTCTTTTTAGTAAGCTTTTACAAAACTTAGGAAATTGCATTTTAAACACTGTTGAAGCCACAGCACAGTTGCAGTCAGGCAGTCAGAAGTTACAGACACAATAAAGATTTTCTATGCAATCTTAATTTGCACGCTGCCATGATGATACAACCTTCAGCTATGTTGCTGTCACATAACCCTCCACAGCGCTCCTCCTCCTTTCACCAGTCAATAATTCCTGCCTCAGAGAACTCCAGGAGAAATTCTTAAAAGGCATCAAAACACTTACCCTTCATTGACATCAAAAACAACACTTTCAAACCTGAAAATCCAAGTCTTTCCATTGAACCTGGAGTAACTTCAATAATTGGACCGGGTGGCCCAGGGGAAGTGCTAGCTGCTGTCATTAGCACACCACTGGCAATACCTGGCAGCAGGACATGTTCCAGCTCACAGCAGCAGCGAGGGCAGAGCTGTCCTGTAGCTGTAGATCATCTCAGTGCCTCTCAGCCTTACCTGGCTGTCTTCCTTCTTACCTGCAATCTTCATTTTACCTCTCATCCTGCCATGGGTGGCACTAGAAGTTTTCTTCATCCTCCCTCCCTAATGTACTGTCTGTTCCATCCCCAGCTTCGCTTGTAACACATTATTTATGCAGAGCAGCCTGAAGGTCCACATCAGAAGATCCTTCAGCACTGGAGAAACACTGGGAGGGAAGCCAAGGGCGGCTGGCAACCAGGCCTGCATGCTAATGACAGCGCGTGCTGGTGCTACTCCATCTCTTCTATATTCTTGCATATAGCTTTCAAGGGATCCTTCTTATGTTAGGGCCCTGTTTCAGAGATTCACCCCTAAAACGGAGGAAGGACAGACAAGCCAGGATGTCCACAAGGAAGGCAATCAGGTGGCACAAACTTACACAGATAGATTACACAAGGTGTTAGCATCACAACAGTAAAACGTGAGCTAGCCTGAGGCTTCTCATTATTTGTTTATTTATTAAATACCCCAAAAGCTGTACCAACAGACACAGGGTCTAAACATTTGGTATGAACGATCAAGCCTTGAGTATGGGATAAGTAGCTCTAATTTAGAAATATCACAACCAGTACCTGAATTAAGGCCCCTTTAAATAAAAAGACATAAAAACTGTACAGTTAGTTTTTGTGCATGCAGCTGAGGTTCAGATATGGCTCTACTCATGCCCAGATGGATGCTATGGGCCTAGATTTCAGCTGGTTGTTTGCAAAGCTAAACAGTAAAAGTTGGATTCTTGTGCTGACTTGGGCCATACCAGCAATTTACAGACCATCATACATGCTAGGAACAGGGCTGTGAGCGTCACACGAGCTAGACGGTGGAGTACCTGGGTTAGTGTGGCCACATGTTGGGGAACGAGGAAGGTAGGAAAGACAGGGTGTAAAAGAGATGCTTTTTCCATTGAGTTATATGGCCTGATGCAGGGATGAGCAACAAGAGCTGTCTCTTTGCTCACCTGCCTTCATGCTGGACATGAGTAAGAGCCACGCCTTGAAACAGAAGAGGGGAAAACTGTGTACCAGGTGCAATACAAAGGGAAATAGTGCCCTGAAATTTTTCACCAGCTCTTGCCAATATTCAGGCCAGTCCTTACCACATGAGGGTCTCTGGTCCTTAAACAGGGTGTCATCAGCAGATAAACTGAATTCCAGCAACTTTGCATGTTGTGTACATCTATCTGCTTTGCAGCAGCATTTTAGATCCAGGTTGCTGTCAGCATTCCCAGATGATGTTTCCTCCCCAGGAACCATGACCTCAGGCATGCCTTACACACACGTTGCTTCTCAACCTGCACTGTCTTCTGGAATTTTTGCCTGGAGAAAAATTGGCCCTAAAAATCTCCATAATTTGGCACTTTCTGTGCACTGCTAGTCCCAAAGGTGAGACCACCTCCCAGCAGAAGGAGTGGTAAAGTTTGGAGCTGATGGAGCTGAGATGTCTCAGAAAGGAATATGGCAGTGAAGAGCTCAGCAGCCACGTGCAGGTAAAGCTGGCAAGGCAGACCTGCACGCCTCAGCTACTCTGATATCCCCACTGGAATATCACTTGCTGCTGTGCACCACTACTGTATCTGCTGCCAGCTCACAACAATCCTCTGCTTGTTAAACCCAATGAACCTGATCCTGAAATGATGCTCCGCATCACTGCAGATGTGCATGAGCTCTCCCGACCGCCAACAGGCAACCGTGGCTCAGCCAGTGACCGAGGGCATGGAGATGGGAGAGAATACATGGCACTCCACATAAAGCAGCCTGGTGGTCACTTTTCACATCTACTTCTTCTGCAGTCCAAGATTTAAAATATCTTCCCCCATGTGCTGTTCCTGCAGGCTCTGGGAAGGGCAGAGCTAAGGCTGTGAGGTGGGGCCGCAGCACACACACAGCCAGTTTCTGATTTTCCCGTGTTTGAGGTTTCCACTTCTATAGCTTCAGTGTTAGAGCCCAAAGGGCAGGGCCGTTTGGTGTTCAGGAAGGATGTAAGATGCTGTCAGTCACCCATAATTTGGGGTGCAAGCTTCAGGAGAGTCTGTCCTCTGAGCTGTCTGTTCTCATTTCAAGATCAACAGCACCATCTAGTGACCCCAAATCAGCTTCTGATACCTATCTGCCTCATCTCCCACATTTCATGCATTCCTCCAGGTCTCCCAGATGAGGTTTGTCTGTCTCTTCCTATCTACAGCATTACTGCTAGAGGTTACTTAGTAGAGGTCTTGCATGGTGGAGGCTGAGAGCACTCAGCCACAGCCCTCTAAGCTGGGTTGAGGTGATCCAGATTAACTTGCAGACCAAGAAACATCTCTGCATTGTGTGCCAGACCCCACTTGGCTCAGTGTGAGCCTTTTCTATCTTCCTAGGCACAACTCAGCTTCCACATTCAAAATACATCTCTTCAGTGAAAGAGATAATCCCTCCTTATTCATCCGTTAGTTTTCTACTGTGCTTGACCTTGCCCACGTGTTGTTTAAGCCATGTAAAGCAAGGACCTCAAATAAACCAATCAAAGGTCATGTTTTGTCCCCAAGTTCCCAGTGGCATATGTAGCTGATAATACAAATGGCAAGAGAATCAAAAGTATGGCCAACATTATGTCTACTCTCAGCCTAGAGCAACAGGCAACTCCCCATCTCCAGCATGCAACAAGCCGTTCTGTTCCTCACCCCACCACCACTACCCCTACCCACCACCCCAAAATAATAAATAAATAAATAAATAAATAAATAAAAACAGGAAAAAGAAATCTCCAGGATCTGCACACAAACCTGGAGAGGCCCCTGTTTCCTTACCATCCCAGCCCCTGCACCACTGCAAGAAACAGAACATTAGGTCACTGTATGGGTGCGGGGTACAGCCACATCTTGACTCCTACAGGTAGCAATAGTCTTGTCGTGAAAAAAAAAGAAAAAAAAGAAAAAAAAAGAAAAAGATAAAATAAAGGGCTATTCAACAACAAGAAGCATGGAGACTGAGAAACAACTGTCTGCTGTCTCACCTAACAGAAGAGACAGAAGGGCATAAAATGAAACTTGTAGGTGGCAGATTAGCAAAAAAAAAGGAGGCAGATCTTCACCCAACATGCGGCAAGACAGAGGAAGTCACTGCCACAGGATGCTGAGGACACTGGAATTTTACATGCATTGGACATACATGGGAAAAGAAAAGTCATTCGAGGGAGAGTAGATGAGAGACTCTGGCTCAAGAAGTCCTTGAACTGTTTGGGAAGGTATTCTGGGGAAAATACCACCATCAGCTCAACCTGCTCTCATGCATTTCTCCCTGTCACTGTTGGCAGGCAGACACTGGGCTGGCAGAGCATTTCATCTGATCCAAACAGGGAGGAGCGAGGGGCTCTTCAGCCCGGGTTCAATGCCAGATGCTCCAATCAGGCCCCCAGCTCAAAAGCCCTTCTACCCAAGCTCGCCTTCAGCCCCACATGCACCACAGTGCTGGTTAAAACACCCAGATGCAGAATCAAGTTCAGTTTTGAGGCTGATCATGCACTGCTTAGTGGCGTTTCAGGGCTAGCAGTAGAGGTTTAGGATATTTTGGCTGGCTGTGTCCCTCCAGGCATAGCCATCTGACACTCCCACACATGGAAGACTGTTCACTTTTCTCTTTCCTTTATGGCAGAGACTCCTACATGCTTGTATGATCACTTAAATGGGAAACCTACTTCAAAAGAATCTTTCCTTTTTACTGCTGGTGGTAATCTGCAGCAGAATGGTAAAGATGAAAAGGTGACAAAATAGTCACACGATCATCTTGATGCTCATCTCACAGCTCCCTCATAATGGGGAAAACTAATTCCCAGAGCAGACACATACAATGGCAAAGTTACCCAAGTCCCTTGACACGAAGGAAAACCATGTGGACCTCCTGTTTGGGTCTTTGTATTTCCCATACCAGTTGGAAACTCTGATCACAAATGGTGCATGCTCACGTGATCCAGACTTTTAAAAAGCAGATGAGGGGTTTGCCAATGGTAGGAGTCCCACAGGATGGTAGTTCTCAAAAGAATGTAGAACTTCCTTTCCAAGAAAGAGGATTTCCAGCTTCCTCAGGAAAAAAAGAAAAAAAAGAGAGAGAGAGACGATTTTTCAATACCTTTCTAATCTCTTCCAGAATTTGGAAGCCTGAGCGCAGGCAGCAACCTCAAAGCAAGAGCTCCCATCTGTCTTGCACAGCACTTTTCAGGCTTTGCTCTCTATTTGCAAATCCCTAACAAGTTGCCGCTGAGCTCTTTGCCTCTCCTGCCATCTTCGCTTTGTTTTGTTAACTAAAAATGTAAACTGTTCTGACACAACCAGATGTACTGCACACATCTGAGCGGCTTCCTGCGGCTGCCAGGTAGGTCCCATCAATTTCATTTACCTTTGTTGTGGTGCCTTTTAACATTTAATTACAAAGCAGCACTCTTCAGTCACTTTACTTATCATCTGCCATTTCTGTCACCTCAGCAAGAGCCCAGAATCTCTCCAGCTTCTTTACCAGCAGGGTTTTGAGGCGGGAAGGTCTGCCCCAGGTACATCTTTAATAGCAGGCTGTTGACAGGTCAATTAGCCCTTGGCACGCCTAACATTAGCATCGCCCATGTGCTGCCCGATTGCAGGATGGTTTGTCACTCTTGCACATTCCTGTCTAGCAAACACGCCTGGCACGTGGCAGGGATGCCTCCTGGGTGCCTGAGCACCGCTCAGAGCAAGCAGCACATGGTGGTGCTGGAGCTGAGCAGAAGACCGGGTGGATGAGCTCTGCAAGGGCCATGAGGTCCACATTGCTCTGCCATGGTCATCGTGGCATCCACCAACAGGCTGCATCAGCCCCAATCTGAATGGAAGCAGCCGCAATCAGTTGCAAATCTACAATGTATACGTTAGCTGTAGGGGAGCACATGGGCAATGAGGGGGTCTCAGGCTCATTAGACCTGATGTGCCTCGATTGTCACCTGCTGCCAGCACCCAAGGTCCCTGCAGAGCCACGGTACCTCTGCTGCTCCTCCCTATAGCACTGAAGGGTGCATAGCCTCAGGTTCACAGAAGCTCCACTGTTCTTTTATAAGATGTAGCATCATTATAGACTTATGTTTCCAAAACTAATAGATCTTAAAAAAAAAAAAAAAAAAAAAGTCATTGCATGCAGTGACAAAGGGGATCACATTCTCAGCTGATATAAGTGTCCTTAGTATCAGAACCTCATCCTCCAGGTATGTCAAATCCACTAAGTCGATGGAGATAGAGCAAGGACTATTTTGGCTCACTTTCTTCTTGTTAATACATGGGAAAACATGGATCAATTCTGCTGCCATGTTCACATGGTGAGGCTCACCACCATCGGTGGAACCACACCAAGATCACCACCAAGACAAGCTGCTTCTCAAACCCCACTAAGGACCCACGCTCCAGGGATTTTTTCTTATCAATGACAACACACAAACATTTTTGTTGCAGTTTTGGGCTCTGATTTTGCCACCAGATGGGCAGGACCCTTAATTAACTGATGGGCAGTCTTGGAGCTCTCGGAGTACTCAAGATAAGTCCGTATCAGTGCAAACACAAGGTCAGGACCTGCATTTGGATTTGACGCCCCCTCGATGGAAACGTGAAGCAACAGGGATGAGTACATGCAAACTGTTACACGCGAGTGGACTTCTCCGCGGAACGAGCAAGCCGATGCACTGGAGGTGTCTGTACACCAGAGGGCACTGTGAAATTACATATGTCGAAAGGAAAATTTATCGTATTATTGGGGCTGGGAAAAGACCTCGGCTAGCAGGAGGAGTGGGGTTTGAAGCTGTAAACAACGAATTTGAACGTGGGGTTTGAAGCTGGAAACAACGAATTTGAACCTTCACAGCACCATGTAAGGGTGATTATGAAATATTAAAAAATGTAAATAACAGTCTGTATGGGAGAAACATATTATTTTGCTAACAAAAGATTTTTGAAGTCTTAAAACTAGCATCAGTCCTTGCACTGTTTAAGTTTGGGCTTGATTTACCTTTCATTTATGAAGGTATAGCTTAAGAGCAACTTTGCTGGGGTCAAAACCATTTAATTGACATTAAATCTGACTGTTAGAGAGTTATACCTGTTACACCTCCCTGCAAACCCCAAACTTCACGGTGCCATCATCTTTCCTGGAAAGATATGGAAATACAGGCACCCAAATCACACAGGGGATTCCTTTGGGTGAATTCCCTGTGGTCTCTAAGCAGCCCTGAATATCCAAATCCCACGACTGCAGGGGCTGCGACAACTGGACCTTGGCTGGCTATCTCGCCGCTAGACGGCAAAAGCAGCTATGCATAGGAGCGGATTAGCCCTGGAAAGCCCAAAACGGTCCCTGGGGACACACCGCATCGCCACTCTTGGCTCTGCGGACAGATTTCTCCTCTATCACTGTGAGCACAGCATCCTTCACCAGCGCTAGCCATTACCATGATCTCCTGCTTGCGCTTGAACAACCCGACCAAGTTACAGCGAGGAAAGGCGACACCACCACCACCAGCAGGCCGACCCCGGAGAAAGAGGTCCGCAGGAGCGCGCAGGACTGCCCGCTGGAGCGGGTCGTGTCCGCAGGGTTCCTGGGGGGGAATCCTGGAGGTGCAGGCACCTCTGCAAGTCAGTCCGAGGATCCCAGCTCAATAACAGAGAGCCAGATAATAGCATTTGAACACTATCTTCTCCAATTCAATTGTATTGATTTATTGCCTGTCCAATGAAGCCATGGAGTGTACAAAATGGTTAATCTTATTTTTTTTCCTGCTGTCTTCTCAGAGGAGTGAAACTGTAAACACCAATCCATGCAAGGGTGGGGGGAATATCTGACTTCTCAGTGCAGATGCTGCTGTGTGCCCGTGCAAAGCTCACCCCATCTCAGCGCGGGGCAGAGGAAGGACACGAGCCCTTCCCACGCAGGGCTCCCACTGAAAAGCTGCTCCTCTGAACGTCTGGGGCTTGGTTACAAACCCCAGCGGCATCACCACGCTGCCTCCAGCTCCGGGAGTGGGCAGGGCACGGAGATGGGACAAGGCTGGGCCCCGCCACGCTCAAGGGGCATTTTGAGGAAGCTATGGGATGCAGCAGCAATATCCCACGCTGCCCTGCCACCCCCCAACCCCAGCGGCAGGGATGCTGGGCTCCATCACACCATCGGTACATGGGGCTGTCAAGGCCCGTCTGACTTGTGCGACTCGCCCTGTTCAGAGCCCTACAAGCAATATTTCACCCTCGCCATCAGGCCTCCACCAGGCAGGAGGCAGCTGGCTGAAGCACACCGCTTCAAAATGGGCGGCAGCAATGCCCACGTGGGGCGAGGGGGTGCCCGGTCCTGCGCTGGACGGCTGGGAGAGAAGGAAACCGATTTATTTAAAAGAAAAGAAAAAAAAAAAAGTATTTTCTTTCAAAATGTACATTTGCAATTAAAGGCTAAGTATGCTGTATATTTTATTAATGATGTGGGATAGCAAGGCATTTTAAAGGTCTCTTTTGTTTTGATGATTTTTTGGAGGAGGGGAAGGAATTGAAATGGAAAGCTTAACACTTATAATTTCAAAAATTTGGCTTATATTTTAGGTTCTGGTAACATGCAATTACAGGCACTTAGAAAGAATTCCCTTTTTTATACTATGCCCTAGAGCATAAAATTAAGAGGCCAATTCAGGCTTTGTACTGCTTTCAGAGGCAGTTTGCTTCAGCATAGATCAACATGGAGACTGACTGTCGCCTTTCTATTGAATTAGGTCTATATTTTTGACAAGTATGGCAGCAGTATCATCACTTTAATCACCAACAATCCATTGTGTCTCTTTATGCTAATAAATAAAACATTCTGTGTTAAATATTTCCCAGTAAGCACTTGAAGACCTGCAATCACCACTCCTTCTATATGTTCCCAAGTAAAATAATACAATGGTAATAAAATCAAATGATGTCTAGGAGTTTTATAGACAACTAATAGCAGTTATTGCAAAGTGCACATCAGATACCAATTGAAGGTTACATTTCTCTTTAATATAATACAGCATGCATATTTCACTAACTGTCTCTGTATATCAAACGAATTAAACAATGCGATGATATAGGTCAAAAACTGAGTTCTTTAGGAGAGGCCTCTCAGCTGAAGAGCTTTGCTGGAGCTGTATGTTAAGAGCAGGAGCCTGCGGAGCACTGGATGAAAAATACTGCAAAATCATCCAAAGTTACTTAGAAATTGCCAAAGAAGCCTCCTGCCCTTCCCAGACCGGCTGTGCCCTCCTCTGGGGCTTTGCTGGAGGAGCTGCTGGTGGCAAGGGTCTCACAGACCATGGGAGGGACCCCCAGCCCATCACCCTGGCCTCTATTCTGGAGGAGAATGCTGGTCTAGGACCAAAACATAGTCGGAAAGCAGGGATTTTGGTCTTGGGAGAAACAAAACTATCGGAGCCCAGGAGTCACCCTAAAGAAATCCTCGCTAGGCTTCAGACCAGCTTGTCAGGGGATTTTTCCCATCCCCATTACTAATATACCTAATGTATTCTGGGGCCCCGCCTCAGTCAACACGAATTGTAAACCATCTCTCTAATCCCCTCAACAATACCCTTCCCCAAACCTTTTTTCTATCTTAATTAGATATTCTATCCCTTTGGTTTAAAATAGTATTTAATTTCACTTAATGATTTCAACAAAAAATATTAGGATTCCCCAAACAGACATGTTCCTTCTGAATTCTCTCATTCTTTTTTCAAGGGCTTCAGTTTCATCTTTTTGTTGCTTTGTCAAAACACAGCTAATTGACTGTCCTAAAAGTACAATTTTAGTAATTTCTCTCAATGAAGCATCACCGCCTCCTCTATTAGCACTACCTAATTGGACTTTGAATCCCCAGCCGGTGACTTCGCCCATGCTATGGGCCCGAATCACTGCAACAGTAAATATCAGCATTCCAGTTAAATGTAGGTTGGCTCACATTCCCCCAAAATTGGCTTTCTGCTCCTCAGAGTACAATCTGATGTAATATTACATTAACCGTGGTTTTTGTTTTTTTGTTGTTGTTGTTGTTTTTTTTTTCGAGGGGAATTGGAGGAACCGAGGGGGAGCTGAGGCTCAGATCTGCATTTCAGCTCGGCGGTAAAGGCGCGTTTGCTCCCCGGCGCCGGCGGGGCGGGTGAGCTGCGGGGCTGCGGAGGCTGGCAGGAGCCTCTGCAGCCTCCCCGGCCTCGCAGCCTCCTCCCAAAGCCAGCCTGCAGCAGCTCCAGCCACAGGGAGCGCCAGGCGAGGGGGCGGCAGCGCTGACCCCTGCCCGGGCTGCAGGACCAGCCCGCTGGGCACCCCGCCTGCCCCATCCATCACCCAGGGACGGAGCCCGGAGCACAAACCATTCCCCATCCTTTCTCCTCCACCTCCGAAATGCACAGCACGTGGCTTTCAACCATTGAAGACCTCGGCACATACGGTGTCAGCCTTCCCGGCCGCACCATGCCGCACGCAGCAGCAAATCGCCCACGGCGTTATCTGCAGTGGCTCTAATTATCCTCCAGCATCTGCTATTAAAATGCAAGCGTCAGGCCAAGCTACAAGTAGAAAGCAGAAACAGAACTCCTTGTTGATGCCTGTAATAGGCACCGAAGGCATATAACTCTGCATAATTGCTAATTGTTAGGAGCAGTGCAGTTGCTGCCAGAATTGCCCGGAGCTGCCCTTTGCTGCTCCCCTCCCCGTGGGATTTGGGAGGTGCGGGTCCCACTGCTGCCTGTGCCACTTCCCTCGGACAAGACCCCCACAGCACTGGGGGGTCAGAGCTGCCCTGCGCGCTGATCCCCTCCACCACGTCCCAGCAGTGAAAATCGCAAGGGACAAGCGAGCTGCACGCCTAAGTGCAAGCTCAGAGCGGGACGGAGCGCTCGCCGCACGCCGTGCTCCGTCTTTCGGCTCCGGCAGCGAAATCCTCTGGGGCCTAATGAAGGCACTTGACCTCTTGCCACCACCGCCCTCCTGTCTGCAGAAGAGGACATCAATGCTGCCGGCATCCCGGCAGCGCAGGGGACACGGGCGGGCTCGGCCAGGGCTGGCAGGGCTAGATGCTGCACCTGCAGCAGTGTGAAAACACCGTAAGAGGCCCCGAGCATCATGCAGGGTTTGGAGACAGAGCTGTCAAACGTTTCTTCCCTTTCCTTTGCCCTCGGAAGGGGTCAGCCGCAATCTAAGTTTGCGTTTCAGGATGACGATTCTGCCACGGATGCTGCTCCAGGCGTGACGCCCTTGCAAGCCTCACAAAACAAACGCCTTTCTGCTCCAGCCTTGCACAATCCACTTGCAAACTCGCAGCCAGCCGAGCCCACGCTCCTCCAAGGCGATTCACCGCGCTGCTCCTCATCCTTGCTCCAAGCTCGTGGTGGCGGCACGGCCGGGCAATGATTTTTAGCGCTACCCTGGGTTTCCTCCTGCGGCCGAGCAGGGAGGCCGCCGCTTAAAAGATGTTGCTCTCATCTCTTCCCTTATTGCCGGCAAGTGCTCCGGCGATAAATGTTTTCTTGTAAACATGCCATAGATGGAGGTAGGAGCCAACGAGATGGAGATGCCAGAAGCTTTTTGTCTTTGTGATTTAGTTTCTTATTAGAACATGCTACTGGGAAAGAAAAGATATCATTGATAAGACTGACATTAGAGTCAGCCAGTAAAATTAAAACCCCAAGGACCGGCCTGGCCCTTTTCTTGTCAGCAAGGAATACGGATTCCCTGCCAAACTAACACTTTAAGGTACTCATAAATGTTAGGGACAAAACTTTCAAAAAATAAATAAAAAAGAAGGAACAGCAGGATTTTAGCTGCCTCCAGCTTGGGTAGAGCAGTGTGAAATGCACTCAGGGGTCTGGTCCTCGCCCCCACCCCAGGAGAGGACCCCAGCCCCGGGAGGTGCCGGCAGCTTTGGGCTGGGGTCGGAAGAGCCTGGTGTCGGTGCTTCCTTCTGAAAACGTTAGTCCAAACGATGCTAGGGAAAGCAAGCCTCGGAGCACTGCAGCGAGCTTGTGGCGGCATCCAAAACTTGAGAGCGTATGTGCACCAGGCACTGATGGATACACGCAACTCAGATGCCAGCTCCTATCGAAGTCTGTAGGCTCACGGAGTTGCAGGAGGGGGAACAGCAGGCTGGTGCTCACACAGGACCTAAATGAGCACCGTTCTTTGTGCCTGCGGATTTTAGGGATGTGTTTATCTTGCAAATAAGCCCTTACAATAAGCTTACAAGCACTTCTGTATGTGCTGCACCATAAGGCTGAGGGAGGTGCTGGGACTTTTTGCAGGATCAGCCTCATGGCCACGCACCGGGCTGTGAAGCAGCAGCAGCAGCCAGCCGGGTTCACAAAGGGCTTTCTTAATAAATTCTGATTAATAGAGAACGAGTTCCTCCTGTCCCAGCCCCTTTCACAGCTTTCCCAACAGCAGCAGCACAAGCCTGCCCGCACACATGTACCACACGAGCTTTACACAAATGTTGCATGTCATTAGCAAAACACAAACCAGCGGGTGTATCTTAACGGGAAAAGTTAAATCTCTTTATGCAGTTAAATAAAGATACCTTGTCCAGTCATTAAGAAGTGATTAGCTTATCTAAGAAATAACAGCGCTAGTCCTGTCAGACTGGCAAACAAACACTAAAAAGAGCAGGGATCAGCTATCACATTAGGCTAATTATAAAGAGAAGAAAAGACAAGCAGAAGCATAAAATAGCCATGTGGACAGCATTTTGCTGGATTTTTTCTTTGCACGGAAAAGGCTAAATGCATTCTGCAAAAGAGAAATTTAAGTATTAAAAAATTCCTCTTCTGGTGTTATGGATTGAGCACAGTATGCAGGAAGGCAGCGTGTATGCGTGCAGGCTCCCGCTTTGTGTGAAGCCAAACCCTGGCAAGGACCAGGTTTCTCCGACCCGCTGGAAATCCTCGCCCCCTTGCACAACAGCACCAGGGCTCCACAGCTGCCACCCTGCCGATGGAGCGAGGCAGCGGGTCCGTCCTGCAATCCCCCGCTGCTCCCACCACGGCACAGGTCCTGTCCTCCTGCACCCACCGGGGGGGTCTGTTTTGTGCCAATTCTGGCGTTGTCGCCGCTGCCACCTTGCCCAGCTCAAGCATGTGGCATTTCTCCAGCAGCCACATGAGCCTTGAGCCCGGTAAGGCAAGATTCACGAGGCGGCTGTCCTGACACCTCGTGCATTTCACTCCCAGGTTATATTCTGGGGAAAAGCTCAACTTCCAAGACCAGGAGAAAAAAAATCCAGCAGGCTGAGCCAGAGGCTGCACAAGAGAAAAAAGCTGCGTTGCAAAGCACGAAAGCTCTCAGGTCCTGGCCGGAGAGGAGTCTGCTCCTGCTGGGGTGATGGCTGGGGATGCCCTAAACACTCGCTGCCTTACAGAGCCGGTACCTTCATGCAGGGACTACTGGCAGCCCTCGCTGCAGACCTCCGAGACCCAGGCGGCTTTGCTGGGACACGGGCAGGTCCCAAACTACAGGAACGCCATCGTGCACGCAGCTGAGTGCCTGCGGCTGGAGTGAGGAAGTTCACCACCAGAGGTGAATGATCTGGGACAAAGCCTGAAACCTGCGCAAATACTGTCACTCGAGACCTTGGAGGCAGACAGTGGGCTGCCCGGCAGCCTGAGGAACCTCCAGAAGTAAGCGGGGTGGTGTGAAGACCTCTTGTCCATCAGGACATCACCCACGAGAAAGCTACCCCACACACCCGAAGTTGTGTTCAGGTCAGCAGAGGACAGGACCCCTGCCTGAATGACTGCTACAGCCAGAAATATGTGATCCCTGCTGGGGGAGGAGGGAGGTGGTTTTCCATTTTTAACACTTGTATCCTTTTTAAAGCTTTTATTTGCCAAAACCTAACATTAATAATGATGGCAAGATCCTATTTTCCTTGAGGTAATACCAATTTTAATGCTTTTTTTTTTTTACGTAACTGTAGTATTATTGAGGAACAAGTAGTAAATGATAGATACTTTAATGTAATATGAGTCAATATGTATTTATATGTGCTTTATGACTTAATCAATATCGCTACATTAGCAAGAATAAATATGGTGTTTCCTTTTCTGGCCTTGGAAGGAACAAATAAGGAAAGTCACATCGCGAAGTTTAGGAATGAATAAAATCTCCGCATTTCACAGACAATTCAGTAAATCTCTGACACTCATTTGTTCTCCAGCGCAGAGCGAGCACCTCCCTGGGCAGCGGCACCAGGGGGCTCAGCTTGTGATCCTGCTTCAAGTTGCTCCCAAATACCTCCCTAAGAGAAACTTAAAAAAGGAAACAGGCCCCAGCACAGAGCCAACGTCCACTTTGGCATCCCGAATCTCAGGATAAAGGGCTTTGCACCCTGAGCAAGGGAGGGTTTTACCACCGATGAAGATGAGGAGCCCACTGCTCGCATCACCCCCATGCTTCTGCTGCAAACAGCACCCTCCTGGCACCCTAGTGAAAGGGAACAGGAAAGTGCTCCTGATGTAATGCATCTGAATCCATTCACTGCTGCCAAAACTACTGCTTGTGACAGGCATGGAACATCCATTTTTATTATGGACAGAAGCTTTTCCATCAATTGCTTGTTCCATACAGAAAACAAGCTCTGCCTAAAAGTCAAAGTGAAAAGCAACGAGTGTTTGCCTGTTGCCCTCTCGATAACAGCAACAAACAGACCTTACAGGAGGAGCACTGACCCCAGCCAGTGCACGAGAAGCCCAGCCCCACCAGCGAGATGTTCATCCTGCACACCCTGCACATTCCCTCCATAACAGCCAGCCTTCGGCTGCAGCAATCCCCCTGGGGAAGCTCATCCCCAGCTCCCCTCCGCCCCGGGTGACCCAGCTTCCTGACCCTTGCTCGTGCACGCACCCCGGGTAACCCAGCTCCCACCCCAGGGAATCAGTTACCTGGTGGTGCAATACCGTGTCCCCTTGCTCCTGATGGACGAGCAGAGGGAGCAAGAGCCAACATGTGCAAACTGCGTTTGAGCATCTTGACTGGGATGCAGGACAAGAACAGCTCCTCATGTGGGCTTTGAATATCCCCAAACCATGCCAGAAGGGAGAAGCTCGCTCCTGGCAGTACTGCTGGAGGCCAAATCCAGGCAGCATTTGAGGAGAAACCAAAACCAAAACCACAGTGCTTGCTCATGCCCCAAAGTCCCAAATCCAAGCAAGCAATATGCATTCCTGGTAGGACTTCCAAGAATGGCAGGACTTCTGGGTGAAGCAGAGTATTTACCGCTTTTTCTTACTCATGATCTACCGTCCTGGACCTAATGAGTTCAATGCAGAGCAATGCTGGTCTAAAGAAACAATGCTGGAAAGCGGCTTTCAGTTCTGCATCTTCTAATGGCACTGAAAATGGCTCGAGATCCAACTTTTAAAGCTAATGTTTCCAACACCATTTATGGGTTTTGCCTTGAAGACCCCAATGAGACTCCCAACCAAGGCACGTTCCAGGGAGTTTCAGATGGTGTCTTAATTTATCTCATCTGCCCAGAGCCGCTCATAGCAGGTCAGCAGCGACCGGTGTCCCTCGATGTCACCCAGCCACCTCCTTCCCTGCCACAGAGCCCACCTGGCCACAGCAGGCAGCTGGGGGTCACTCACTTAAACACCTTATTCCAAAATTAGAAGAAGAGACGCCCGAGATGCAGTCACCCTGCCAGCAGCAAGTTGCCCAGCTCCACGAGGACTCCAGGCTGTCCATCTCCACTGCTGGCCTCCAGCAGAGGCCGTTCCCTCTGCTAAACGGGGCCAAGCTGCAGAGCACAGGGGGTGAAGCTGGGATGTTTGTGACTTGAGATGCCCTTTGGTGTGCTCCTCTAGAGAGCAAAGGCTTCACACCAGCTGAGAGCCACCAGTCCAGAAGAACTAACCTCTGGAAATTCAGCTACTGCTCGTTACTTCTACCTTTGGCTGGAGCCAGTCTGGTTCTGCCTCCATCCTCCACCGTTACCCTCCCGAGCTCCTCAAGACATGGACTTCTCCTAGGGCTGGGCTGAAAGGTTTCACCCAGAAGTGCAGAAGCTCCTGCCAGACCCACCTCGGGCCAGCTGTGGTTGGCGTTTCCCAGGCAGGAGCTGCCCAGACTGAACGAGATGCAGCCCTTTCCTTTCCGCCACTATGGGCTCACCCAGCCCCTTGTCCCACCGCGGTGACCCCCAGGTTGCTCTTTTGCCAGCCCGGATTTACTCTGGTTTCTGCGGGGTCAGAGCGTGGCCTCACCGGTGACTGAGCCTGGACTCACATAAGGGCAGGGGCAGAAAAAAAAAAAAAAGCAACCTCCTCTATCCAAGATTTGGGGAGTTTGGCAGCATTTGTTTATTTTTAACAGATTGCTGCTGCTGCGTTTCAGACCTTTTCCTGTTGTTATCGTTAGAACTTTTAACCGGATCATAAATCTTTTATTAACATTTGGTATTATACTAATTAAAACTGTTCCATATATGTATTATTAATTTCTCCAGCACTTCTTATGAGGGTGACATTTTTAGCTGGCTTAGCAGAATGCACCATAGTAAATAAGGAGAAACTCATTTCCAGGCAATTAGGCTTGCAGAAAAATAAGTTTCTTAATGGAGGGCACGATCATTACAAATTTTACCTAAATAAACAGGGTTTCTTAATGGTAACTCTTCAAGCTAAGTAAACAGATTGGTGTGGTAATGTCCTAAGCAATACTTAAATGTAACTGTTTAATAAATTGGTAAATTACTCATTTCATCTTAGAACAAAATGGTAATACTGTAGTAATAACCTAGTATATATTCTGTAAATATGAAGCATTATCACTTTAGCTCTGAAGAAATCACCACTGTGATATGTCAGCATTGATCTAAAACTGCAGCATTTTATCTCAAGTTTATTACCCATTTTTGAGAATCGCTGAGATTTTCAGAGCATAATGGCAATAAAAGAAGAATTTAAAAAGCGCTTAAATGTGCATAAGTTAATCAGAGGTATCCTCGGGGGGAAAAGGAAATTTGGTAAAACATGAATTATAAGCATCATTTAAACTTACTTTGGACACTAGAGATAATAAATGGCACCATAATTTAGAAATAGCTTTTAACATCAATGACTGTAAGTAGCACTTTACTGTTCATAAGAATTGCAAAGCAACAGTGCTGAGGCCAATTTTATTAGCCATTTTTTTCTTTATAAAAGCAATCCAACCATTTCCAAACTGAGCAGACAGGAACAAGAGTTACGTGTTAATATGCAAAATGCATTTCAGTTGTTTTTTTTTTTTTTTTTTTTTTTAATAGCCAGCAATAAATTTACCAAAAGATACAGTCCGGGGACAATTGAATGATCATTTAAGAAGAATAAAGCTTCTTCAGAGTTTACATATTTGGGAAAAGCGAATCAGAGGAGAAAGAGGAGAGAGAGAGCGAATCGCTCATACATCCCTATTTACTGGGGAACGTCGTGGCACTTCCGAGCGGGGGCCGTAAATCCAGGCAGCAGCGCTGGAGGAGCGAGGCTTTTCCTTGCTGACTTCTCATGACCGACCGACCGGCCGAGGATCCCAGCGGTTCCTACACCAGCGCACGAGCGCTCCCTCCTTCCTATTGCCAGGGTACCCCGCGATGCGTCTGTCAGAGCTATCGCTGGTGACCCTCGCACCAATAAATTTCGGGCAGGCGGCACAGCAGCCTCTGTGAGCATGCAGCCACACCGGTTGCTGCCTCCGAAACTCAGGAGACAGCAAATATCTACATTTTAATTATTGTGCTTCTGGCCACTTTGGCATAATCAGAATCTAACAAACAGCCTTTACCCCACGCTGCCCAACCGGCTCCTCCGTGCTCCCAGAGCTGCGGCAGCCTTAGCCCCCCTTTTGCCCCCCGATAATTTCTGTGCCGTGGTGTGGAAACGCACCGTCCCTCAGACAAAATACGAACAAGGCCGCTCGCGTTATGTCCTAGGGAAACAAATTCGAGCCGTGCTGGTACCAGATGGCTGCTGATTTTGTGTCGATGTCGGGAAGATTAATTCAACCACTAAAATCAGAGCCTCAACACGAACACCGACGCTGTGCAACAAAGTACGTACGAAGGGAGGAAGTGTCACGCTGATTCATGAGCGCGGTCTCCTCCCCGGGACCTCGGCTTAGCCTCCAGCAGAGCCCAGCACCAGAGGGACAGACTCCTCTTGAAGCAGAGGCAGAGGATGCCAGCACTTCTGCTGGGAAAGCTGAACAAAGGGAAAACCCAGAGGTGAAGCAACTCTCAGTTTCCGACGCAGGAATCCGAAATGCAAACAAAAACACATCGAGCAAACAAGTGTGCCACCAATTCCAGTGGCTGGAAGCTAAAATTATGCAAAATCGGGAAAAAAAAAATGGGAGCAAGAGATCTATTTTACGGTGACTCTGATTTGGCACTTCAGTTGAGAATCGCTTTCCAGCACGAGGAATGTTTCCTTCAAGACTCGATTACTTTTTAAATGACAGATCTTAGCTCAAATAAGGGTTTGCTCAGGAGAAACGCAATGCTGGCATTATTAGACTCTGAATTAGGATGAATTTGTCATGGAACAACTATTTTTTAATTTACTCTTCATAAGAGAAAGCAAATCACTAAAAACCTTAGGGTAATTTTTTTCAAGCACTGATTTAAATCTTACTGTTGTTCTAAGTGGACATCTTCAAACACTGCAGGTCGGTACCAGAACAACTTTTAACACAGATTCGCTAAATCTGCCAGCTAAATCTGAGCTCCCGCTGCCTGTCACGGGCTGCACACGCTCGCCTGTCAGTCTAGACGAGTGTTTGTACACGCAATCAGGAAAACTAAACACATGCAGTTATGAAGATTAGAACTCCAAACAGAAACGTGCGCCGAAGCATTTGGCAACAAACAGGATTGTTAAATTGTCCCCACGAGCCAGATTGTCAGTAAATCAGAGCGGCTCTGTGAAGGCTCTGTCCCAGCATACGAGTAATTATCTGAGCGCTCAGAAAGCAGGCTCGTGCAGCAAGCGTCAGACGCGGCGCGCTCCTTGTGCCACCCAGCTCAGACAGACCCGGCACTCACCGCTGGCACTCACGGAGCGGGAAGAAGTGGTTCCGCGTGGGCTCTCCCCGAGCTACGGCAGGACCGGGGGCAGCTGCCGGGGCTTTCCCGAGTTGGCTTTGGCCTCTATGCCAGCCCTGGCCATTGCTCCAGTACCGAGCGGGGCCAGGTCCTCTGCCGCCTCGGATCGCCCCAGGTCCGTTCACTTCCCGGCAAAAGCTGCACCAGTTCGGATCAAACCCCGCTGTGCAATAACGACATTCGGGTGGCACGAGCCAAGTGCTGGGAGCAGCTGAGCTCTCCCTCTGCCTGGTGGGCTCAGAAAGAGTTACAGGTGTGGGATTTGGCTTGGCTGCTTTATTTTGCCCTCATCTATTTCCATACGCATTTCAGCCTAAATTCCAGCCAGGGCACAAAAATTGTCTTAAAACAGATTTAAAAAAAAAAAAAAAATCATTGCTCTCTCGCTCTCTAACCAGGCACAGCCCATGAAAGCCCTACCTGGGGGCTGCCCGCAGCCGCCCCTCTCCTGGGGGACCACCGGGGGCCCGGGGCGCGCAGGCGGCCGAGCAGGTGGCAGCGCAGGCGGCCTCTCCCACCTGCTGCCCCGCGCCGCGCGGCACCGCGCTTGTCAGGCCGCGCTATCATCACCGAGCGCAGATGTCGGCTGGGCAGCCATCGCCCGCGCCACGCGTCGCCCGGGTGCGCTCCGGTGGCTGGCTGCGAGTCGCCAGTGGAGCTGTGTTTTTAGGAGCATCCTGCTACTGGGGGGGTCTGTCTGAGCTTCCTGGCATGCGACTTCTCCCCCTCCGCCTTCCCCTGCTACTTGGGTAACTGCTGCTTCCACCGCTCCATAGGATTTTTAAGTCATTCTTACCATGGTTTAGTATGTTTCTGCCTTCTGGCTTGCTCACTGCCACGGCGGCTGCGCCGCAGAGCTGTCACAGCACTTGCTATCCGGATGGGACCCCCAGGACACTGCGCATAGAAATCCCCCGTCTGCATGGGCTCACCCCAAATTTTTTCGGTTCCCGAGGCAATACCTGGCCGCTAGCTCATGCCCAGCCCTGCTGTGCTGGGGTTTCAAGCGCAAAGATGCATTTTCCATCGGGGCAGATGTCCGCGGGAGCTCTCCTCTCACTGACCCTCCCCAGCACCGCTCGCTCTTGCTGCGCACCCGGTGCTCCCTCCGTGTGAGCCCCATCAGCCCGTGCCCCAGCCAGCCCGCGAGGAGCAGAGGCTACTGGGAGGTGGCCGATTTGTGGCCAGAAAGCTGCAGGGTGGTGTCAAGAGCGGGCGAGGAGATGGGAGCAAACTGAGACGGACAAAACAGAGCCAGGTTCACTTTGTTTCCCCTCTGACGTGGTGAAGAGCGATTTGCATGGTGTGCTTCCACCAGTGCCCCCAGGTTTAGTTCCCACTCCTGAGATGCAGGACCACGGCCCAGATCCAGATGAAGGACTCCAAGACTCTGCTCTGGGTAGGGGGGAGAAGAGGATCTGTCTTCTCAGATGTACACGAGCACCTGGCAGAGTGAACAGGGAAACATTGGTTGTCCACGTGAATTTTGAACAGGAGGTTTATGTTAGACAAGAGCTTCCTTTTGCTGGGAGCAATTAGGAGTGGATCACACAGGGAAGGCTGGAAGCTCCACCTAAGGAGCTTTTTGGACAACCACATCTGCAGTGTTTGAAACAGTCCCGACATGAGGAAGGACACAGGCTGCTTTATTTTCCCTGCCCTATTTGGTGTCTGGGGAAGACAGTGAGAGGAGCATAGTGATTTTGCTCCAACCCCTGTATAGCAGCACCGTATCCTTTCCCCTCTAAGCACTTGACCAAGACATAAATGGAGAAGGGCCACTTCATAGAGGTTGATGTCAGAAAGCCACAGCATGACAAGGCAGGAAAAAAAAAAAAAAAAAACTAAAACCCTACAGTTTCTACACTTGATGAGTTCATAGGAGGGTCATGTTGCAGATCTCCAAAAAGCATGTTTTTTTCCTGAACCCCTCACTTATTCCAGGTACTCCAAAATATTTCAGCCTGGGAAGGCTGGAAAAGGTGTTTTTCCTGCTTGGGCTCTCGGAGGCAATCTCCTCGTGCTGCATGGGGTATGTACGCACCAGGCTTGATGGCTCTAACGTGGCGTTTCAAGGTGAAAGCACTAACCCTGACGTGCCAAGCCAGGCACAGAAAAGCCTCCTTGCCCACTGTCCCCACACTCGCCGTTGGCCTCCTGCTGACCGAGGGGGTCAAATTCAAGTTCAAAGCATTCTTGGCGAACACTCTGAGGACACAGGAACCTCCACAGCTCCTGGCAAGCCGGAGTCGATGCCATGCACAACAGCTGCTCCGCTGGAGCGCCGAAACCGCAAAGCTCCCCAGTGCAAGGCGGTAGCTTCAGCAACCGAGTCCCCAACTGTGCAAACTGCTTTCAGAATCAATTACCCATCCCAGCCTCTTCTGGGCGAGAGGCAAAATCCCACTTCCTCCTGCAACCCCACGAAAGGGACAGAGCAGCGCCAGGACACTGTTCTAGCACTAGAAAGACAGGCTACGGGAGGTCTTGACTCCAGACAGAGAGAAAACAGCAGTGCTGGGAGCAGAGCGCCCAGTGACCACCAAAGGGCTGCCCGAAAATGAAGGCTGAGAAACTGCTGGAGACCAGAAAGGCCCCAGCTGTGACCTGAGGGCTGCAGGCAGGAGCAGAGGCCACGCAGAGACGGGACGCCTGCAGAAGACATGGGTGCCATGAGGAGGAGAAGGAAGAAAACACAAAATCCCAGCAAAAGTGCCACCAAGTAGCACTTTGCTCAGGAGCACAGATGTAGGAGACACTACGAACTGGGCAGCAGGACTGCGCCTCCCCTGCCCTGTTTTTGGATGCCAGAACCAAGGCGTGACGAGTTACCAGCAGGGCCCCGCTCCCACCACAGCTGCAGCCCTGCAGACAGCCCCGCTCAGCCGCGGCACCCCGAGGGATCAGAGGCACAAGCGGAGACCCCGAGGGGCTGCAGAGCAGCGGCCCTGAAGCTGCTGCCCCTGCATGGCTTTTATCGGGACTTGTTAGAAACATTTCCCATTGTGGAAAAATTCGCTGTTTTCCAAATTTCAAGGAAAACAAGAACTCAGGTATGGATTGTGCCGCCACTACTGGCAACGATGCTGGGTGGAAGGGGAGGGAGGCTGCTCCCACAGCGGGGACATCCCCGTCCCCTCCTGGCACCACCAAGCCCCTCCCTGGCCCTGCCTCCAGTCCCAGGGAAGGATCTGCAGGCTTCTTTAATTATTAACCGCTGGCTTTGCTTCCCTCCGCACCCCAGGGCAGCTAACAGAGCACGCGCCCTGGCAGGACCGGCCCCGGCCGTGCCCATCCCGCAACGTGGTCCCTTGCAGGCTGCTCCATTACCATTAATGGGAACGACGGGTGCAGATGAAGGAGGGAGGAGAGCCTAATGTCTTTATATTATACCACCAATTAAGTACTCAGGGTCATGTCCTCAGCTGATGTAAAGTAGATGAGATCCACTGAGCTTAATGGATCTCTGCTGATTTACACCAAACGAGGAGCTGGCCCTCTCTCGTTTGTATTAAAACATCTCAGCCCTTCCAGCAGCCTTCGTGTTTAACAGCTCCGTACTCCAGCCAGCCTCTCCTACCACTCCAGTCCATAAACCACAAGCTTTATTAACTAATAATTAGTTTTTCAAGTTAAGTTTCACTGTTGTATTTTAAGAGCTGCTGCCCTTACATCAGGTGGGGAATTTTGAAGTGACTCAAAGCTTCAGGTGGGAAGAAAGCAGAGGAGAGGCTTGGCCAGGCTCCGGGCATTTAAACCCCTGCAGGTGCAGAGGGCTGAGGGGGTCTCTCCACCAACACGCCAGCACCCATCTCCCCGTGGCGGGACCTGGGAGCCGGGCACCTCGGCGCCAGGCAGGGCGCCAGTGGCAAGGCACCGCCTGGGCACGCAGGGATGTTTGCAAGGACTTGCTACAGGATCCCCTCGTTTTTTTCCTGACAGATACTCGGGCATCTTAAAAACACTAGCTCAATGCAGCAGCTAAGCTTGTGATGAACACTGGATTAAATTGCAATTAAAACACTATTTTTGCAAATGTAGATAATTTACTCTCGCATTAAAACACAACTTCCTGAACCAGTATACATGAGCTTCAGCGTGCATGAGGATTGCTCTTTTTTTCCCTTCTGTCACTGGATTGAATAAAAAATGTTTAGTGTATTTCTGCCACAACAAGGAATAAAAGCAGCATGCTGTACAGAGCTGGGGAGGAAAAAAAAAAAAAAATCACAACAGCCTACTAACACAAATGTTCTGAACAAGGAATGTAATATGGACAGCTCTTACAGACACAGTTCTTGTGCAATAACTTAAACAGTGCAGATTACTACTTGGGGAAATAAAAGACAACATAACTTTGAAACTTGAAAAGCTCTTTCTTCGTTGTAATCAATTGCAATAATCCATGTCAGTGATTTAGATGAAGATCAACTTTACCTTTCTTTGCTGATGACACAAAACTAAGAGCAATAAAAAACTTAAGTGCATTTGCGCACAACTAATGGATTGGATGTGGCATGTGCCAATGGAAGTCAGTATGTATAATGCAGCATATACTGGATGCCAAATTAATGGGATCATTTGGGCATTCTGGAACACTTGTGGCATCGAACTTAAGTCATCTGAGGAGCCTGGCACGGGCTGATGACCTTCCATTTTCAAAAGCCTGCAGAAGCCTTGTAATATCGTAGGCAAAACATGACCGCGAAGAACTTTACCTACTCCATCCAGCTGCTATTTAGTCCAAAGCAGAAAGATGACAAAACTAAGACAATACGCCCGTGCCTCGTGTCCCTATATTATACAATAAATAGATAAAAATGGAGATTGACCTGGACAGGGAGCTGCGGGTCAGGCGCACGGACGACAGGCCAGGTGCTGCCATTCCTGCAGAGCCTGACGATCTGCATCGGGCCATGGGCTCACACCCATTTTCTACTGTGTTTGCTTCCCACCCAGATTAGTTCCCGAAGAAAACTGATCCCAGTAGGAGGGAAATGCACCTCCCTGCTGACACACAGCACACAGAATTACCTAGAGAGATGTGGAGGTTTGTTCAAGCAGCTCAGACAAGGGACGGAGCGGGAGACGGTGCATCCCCCTCCCCATTCCCTGCTCCGTGCTCTGCAGCATGCTGCTCCCAAACCCTGACGAACATGCCCAGGGTAGGACGGAGCTGCTCCTGGTGCCATGGCACAGCTCCACAGCTGCACCGAGCTGGCTGCAACGGGAGCAGAACCGCCTGGGGCTGATCCCCGCGGTGCTGCCACTGCGCAGGGCAGTGGTGAAGGATGCAGCAAACGCCACGTGCTAATTGTAATGAAGGTCCTGTTCCCCCAGCCTCATACATGGGGGAGCGCTGGGTTCTCCACAGCCAAGACGCAACACTCAGCCAGGCTCATAGGCTCCGGTTGAAAACTTCAGCCAGGACACTGAGGTCCACACAGCACTCCAATCCCTGCATGGATGCTCTGGAGATGTTACTGGGAGATCTGCTGTGGGAGTCCTGCAGCCAGATTTCACTTAAAAAAAATTAATTAATTACGGTATTTTAAAGAACAGCCCACGATCTGGATTTGTGGGGCATTTGGAGCCTGCTCCACTCAGTGCCCCAGCAGCCTCAGGCCACTGCTCAGGAGGCCAGCGCTGGACACCCAACATCGCAGCGCTTCACGGGGCTCAGGTCGCACAGGGCGCAGCAGCACGTCACACCCCATCTCCAGAGGAGGTGCTGGCACATTCACCTGTGTCACCTAGAGAGCACGAGAAAGCTCTCAGATGCCTCTCCTCCACGCTCCCCAGCACTTCCATCTCTGGGCACATCCTACAAAATATGCATGGACGTTTCAGAATGCGCAGCGCAGAGATGCCTTTAGGCAGCCAGCTCCTATTTTCCACAATGACTTCGACAGAGTATTTTATCTCTTAGCCTCAAATAAAATTCATGCGAGTAAAATATCTAAATACCATTACTGTTCTAACCTTAACGCTGCTGTGAGTCAGAAAAAAAGTTCAGAGATTCATGGACTCCAGAGAGCAGGCAAGGGAAGCACACAGCATTGAAGGGAAATACCCCCAGTAGCTGACAGCAATTGGTACGTGTGCCCCCTCTCCCAAAAATGCCCACCTGTAAAACACCCTCATGCCGGTCCAGCTTGCTCAAGCAACACATCAGGATGGATTCTACTGATTCAGGAGGAGCAGCTACAGGAGCAAGCGCTCACCCGGGTGAGCCACGGCCCTAAAATTTTTCCTTGTCGGTGGTGGTGATGATTGCAGTGCAGAAATACACGCTTCAAGGAAAATTCATATGCGTAACGGAGGTGTAAATCTCAGTATTATTTATGTAAGCTATAAATAAGCTAAATTATGACCTAGCTGAGCGAAACACTTTTGTAAACCAAGGCTCTGAATATTGTGCAGTTTGCATGTTTACCAGGACTGTGCTTTCATCACGGAGCGGAGGAGGAGAGCTAATAACCCATTGATTTTAAGGCCCATTTAGGAAAAGGATTGCCTATGCAGATCTGATCACCATGCATTACTTCGTAACATCTAATACCCTGGGCACAAAATAATGCTGAGAGATGCAAATTCTGCAGCCATTTTTATACTGAGAGGGGTTGTGCCCGTGCATGCGAGTGTGCTAAGGGGCTGGTTTGGGTTTTGGCTTGAAGCAAAGTCAGGAGGGACTCTGAGGAAGTGGTAAGTGTTTCTGGTTGCCCCGAGTTCTGCATTGGGTATTCAGGCACTCAGCTGCTTGGCCCAGCACAGAAAATCACTTGCACACATGATTACACAAAGTTAAGAAAGCGATCTGCTCAGAGTTAAGTCCCACTGATAATTCAATAGTACTTACCCTCATTTTCCATCCCGATTCAGTAACATGTTTGAATACGAGTTTTGCTGGGCTTAAAACTCCTGAACAGGAGGGAACGTAAACATAGCCTGTGCTTCCCAGGGTGCCCGACACAACAGTTAAGACTGCTTAGGAAAGATCATCCAGATGCTAAGAATTATCAATTTCCTAACAGCATCAAACATCAACATATTAAAACAGCTCAGTGGGATGCGTAGCACCTCCAACACTCTCAGACCACATCCTTATCACAAGACTTACACTGCCTGTGCTCAAAATACTCCCCTGGAGTGAGCCAAACCCATAGGAGACTGGCCGTGCTGCAGTACAGTTGCCAGAGCTGCTGCCCTTGCTCCCTGCGCACCACTCAGCCCCGTTCTCTGCTAAGTTGGTGTTTGAAGAAGTCTCCCACGGAGGTAAAGGAGCATCTGGCAGCGAGTGGGAGGGTGGGGATAAACCAGGCTGCATCTGAAACCTGCAAGTGAAACCGTTGCCCATCGTCAGCAGCCCGCCTCGAGGCATCCGAGGCACCGCGCACAGCCTGAGGGCAGCGCGTGGGCAGCCCAGCCACCAGGGTCAGCACAACCAACCAGCACAACCACCCCAAAAAGGTGCCTTCTCCTCCCCGGGCATCTGCACCCCTCGGATTACGGTCCCTGGGACAGACAGGCTCATGCTGGGAGAGTCAAAGGTCCATGCAAGTCCCCATGGGTGGCTTTGCCTATTGCTGGACCTTCAGAAATACACAGCAGGGAACACTGGGCAACCCTGTCGCACCTGAATCAGGCTGGCAGCGATCACGGCTGTCACCCACGGAGAGGGAAATGCAGCATATTCGTTCCCACTGGCGTTTCCCTGGTGCTCCTATAAACGCAGGTGCAGATTTCCCAGGCAGAGTGACTAGAGCTCTCCCCCACTTCCATCCCCTTCTGCGCGACCTCCCACGTCAGTGCCCCCGTACAATCCTGCCTTACACAACACGGATACGAGACGCAGCCTGGCTCTTATGCTCTGCACATCTCAAAACCCACAGACCAGTTCCTCCGAAACAAAGACACCGGCGACAACCATGGCAAGTCCCAGCGCACCAGCTCCCAGCACACAAGCCCTGCTATCGGGCGGCTATTCAGATAGTCGAAGTGGAAGCCACTGGTTTCTGAAGTCCTTTGGAAGGTTGGGGTGCCCCAAGGCCTGATCCCGCAGTTGTGCCTGCAGCATGTCCCATGGAGGAGAGTGCGAGCCCTGCCTGGGCTGGCAGCGCCCGGCCCAGACCCACTGGTGCTGCTTTTAACATGCAGTGGCTCTGCACTAGCTCCTCGCCTGCCACAAGGCTGGTTACTGCAATACGCAGCGTTGTTACGCTCTCTGAAAATGCACAGCTTGTAGCTTACAGCAGTTTCCGAAAAACTGCAGGGAAATCAGGAATACAGAAGTTTATGGCCATGGGACGCTTCAACGGTTAAAGAACAAGGCTGTCTTGAAAAAAACGCAGTGTGTAGATGGTAGGGGGCACCGACAAAACACAGCACCGAACACATGTGAAAACGGTACCCGTTCACTCCAGCCCCCTCGCGTTATTCGGAGCTCGATTCGGCTCCATGTCGGCTCGCACACGGCTCCCTCCTCTCTCCCGCACGCGGTACTCGCGCAGGGCGCCGGCAGCCGCGCTGCC
>VXAA01003068.1:0-77239 GCA_013399115.1 Anseranas semipalmata
CGCCGCAGGCGCTCTCCCGCCGCCGCCCCGAGCGCTGCCGGCCCGCGGCCGTCGGAGCGGCCGCTTTTGTCTCCGCGCTCCTGCCCGAGCCTGGGCGAGACGCGGACCTGAGCCGCCGGGGTTTTCTCCGGAAAGTTTCAAGTGCGGCAAAACACGCNCGGCCCGGCCCGGCCCCGCCACCGCCGGCGGCTCTCGGCGCGGTTTTGTCACTTGTCCCGCTCGAGCGGAGGACGCGGGTTTGAGCCCGGCTGAGTAACGCTTCCTGGAAACCGGGCCCGCGGGAGGGGACAGCCTGCCCGGGCGGCTAAGGTCACGGCTTGTGTTATTTTGTAATTACCTGCGCCTGATGGTACAGCGCGCATAGGCTATAGGGTGAGATGTAGCCGGAGTCACATGTTAGATTTTTGTTCCGTTTGTGTTTTTATTTCCCTTGTGTCGTTGGGTGGCATTGGGCTGAGCGTTTTTGCTTTTTGTTTCTACTCGTGAAGCAACGCTTTGTCGTGAGTGCTAAAAATCAGGTGGAAAGTGTAAATGAGACGTGAGAGATGAAAACTCGGCTTCATGTTGTTTTAGGAGATAGTCCGTGTTGGGAATCGTAACAGTTTTCTTACTGCAAATTTAAAGCCTCCTTGGGAAAGCGGTTCTTTTTACCAAGGAAGTTATCTCATTCCCAGCAGTTCAGATGATTAACATCTGTAAGGGAGAAACTCGCTGAAACTAGCGGCTGAAGGCAGTAAAGCACTCTGTGTGAGCCCTGGTGGTGCCGGGTAGTCGTTTTTCCCAGCGTGACTTCAGCGGCTTTGGCTGTGGTCTGGTTGGTCTTCTAATGAGCGTGGCGTGCTAATGACGGTGGCTGAAGCAGTTGTCTTATTGGATGTTTTTTTGTTGTCACTTGGGCAATTGTAGTGAACTCTGTTTTTATTTGTTGTCGTGTATGTTTCGTATTAATTCAGTTTCATAATTTTTTCTAGATTGTTGCTTTTAAAAGTTACAACTTCCAAGAAAATGTTTATGCGATGAACCCTCTTCCTCTGACTTGTTCAGTTTTATTGTGCATCACTTGGGTTGACGTTTGTGGGTTATTCCATTTACTCTTCATCTTTTTTAATGCTGCTGGCAAGTAGGATTATCGAATGCAAGTGATGGGTGTGAGGAACCCGTGATTACGTGACATGGGATTTATCGAAGCAAGTGATAGTGTGTATGTAGCCATAGCTTCTTGTCGCATCGGTAGTAGGACTGCTCATCACAGTGGGAAATACGAGCTCTTTATGAATTGTAGGTAAGGGAAGGAGATAAGGATAAATGCAGTAACCAGTATTTAGGAGCTAGAAGAAAGCGAGTTAATCGTTTAAGGACAGCTGGTAAGAGCAGGTGGAAGTGGAAGAGGAGGGCACGAGTCAGAGAAAAGGAGGGCGCAGAGGCACAGCGAGTTAACTGGGCAGCTGACTTCTCCTGATGACGATTTGAAGTAGGTCAGGTGATATTCAGTATGAGGATTTGGTGCATCACAGTTTTTGAGATGTCTGCACAGGAGAAGGAAGGAGGCAGACAAAGGCAAAAGTTTTCTGTCACTTTCTGTGCCTGGTTCAAGGAATTAAGAGAAATTAACACATGGGGTTTCAGAGTTGTGGTGCTCAAGTCTTGCTGTCTGAGTAGCTCACACCTCCGCTGGGGACGGCACAGCCTGTGACAGAAACAAACGAGTCGTGGAGGTGTTGCAGAGGAGATGCTTCTTCAGAGCAAGGTACAGGTTCTCTGTGAAGGAGTGGAAAGTTGTCAGTGGTAAATTTCATTAGCTGATGGGATAGCTTCGGTGTTGGGTATACACTGTTACTGCAGTGCTCTGTGGGTATTTGAAAATGACGCAGCAGCCAAAGGCTGTGTGTAACTGTAAATGTTACTCAGTTTCTAGCACCGGTGGCTGTGTTGGCAGAGACCAGATTCAGGTGAAGGCATCATAAACCTTCCTTAGCACTGGTGCAGGCCCGCTGGTATCAGAGAACAGGGTCTGCAGCTTGCAGTGCGTGTGGCCAGGTTCTTTCTGCAAGGAAATGGACTTTAAGCCTACCTGCTGGGAAGCAAGACCAAACATACCCAGTGTCCCTGGAGAACCTAGCAGGCAGAAAAGTAGCAACAGATGAAATAAGGGGAAATAATACTAAGGGGACATCATCAACAGGAAATCTGATCCAATTTCTGTTACAAGTGCTAAGAAGAGCAAAGAGTTTTAAGCTTAGGTCCCTCTGTGAATACAATACCCACCTATATAGCTCGTCTGTAAAATAAATTATTTGTAATAAGCTTCATGAGCAACAGGCAAAATAGTGAAATTGACTCCAACAGCTCTTCAACACACAGAACAGAAGAATGGCAGAACTGGTTCAGTACTTTCTGAAGGCTGAAAAATGAGATTTTGAAGGAAATGTGTAATCTGCAGATACTTCTTTTAATGAAACATTAAACAAATTAAAACATTAAAAGAATTAAAACCTTAAACAGATATTTTAAAAGCACATATTAAAATGTGGTGGATAGCCTCAAAGCATTTTACCATTTCCTGCGCTGTTCCTGTTGTGGTTGTTTTTGTTTAAGTAAAGAATCAGGTGCAAAAAGATGAAGGGTGAGAGAGAGACGAGCGTGTGGGGTACCCTGCTGGAGCAGATGATCGTGACAAGGAAAGCCGGGCTCGTCCTGTGGTGGGTTTACAGCAAGTTGGGAGTACTTCTGTTTTCTCTGTACTGTAGCTGTGCGTGACTGTTGGCTTTCCTTTGCTGTCACTGTTGTTGTGAAGGTAGCTTAAAACCAAGTCATCTGAAACAAAAGGGGAGCCTGTGCTATGCGGGGTAGTTCTCCTGTGTTTGGCTTGGGCAGTATGATGATTCAGCCCTGGTCGTTTTCCCACTCTTACATGCTAAAGCAGATAAAGACGTATCCACTCGTCCCCTGCTGCCTGGAGGTTGGTGCGTTCACGGCTCTGGTACACGGCGTTGTCTCCTGCTGATCCACTTCATTTCCCCTGTGTACAGGAAAAATGTGTCCCTCCTGCGTCCCTTCAGCCTGTGGATGCTATACCAAGCAGCCTTCTCCTTGCAGATGACCAAAATAATCATCTGTGATTATCAGGACAAAAAAAAATGGTGCCTGTGTTTGAGGCAGACGTCTGTCAGGACTGGTGCCTCCAAGGCAGAGGGGAGATTGCTATGGCTGTAAGGACATCGCCTCCCTTGGGGCCCCTCTTTGTCCCTTGGACCTCACCCTCCGCACCAATTGCTTCGACCTCCCTTGGCTCTATGTCCCCGGTTTTACCTCTCCAAGCAAGAGCCTGGGATGGGAGCAGGCACCAGCCTCCTCTCCTGGAGCAAAGCTGCTCGGCTTTCCTGGCACAGTGCTTGCAGAAATCCTCAAAAGTAAAAATAAAAATACATGGGAATGCGTAAAACGAACAGGCATACCGACCCAGACAGGTTGTGCCAATCTGGTAGCGCTGAGCACTGGCTTTGCTGTTGAAACCTCCTCTCTCTGCTTCCCGGTGACACGTATTGAATGGGGCCCAGTGGTTAGAAATCAAACGTGGTGCTACCTTGTGCTTCTCACAGGTGGCATCTTAGACTTTCAAAATTTGGGTAGGTGCCAGTTAATTTTTTTAAGCAGTGACTGAAAGAAAAAAATCCTTCTATTATTACTTTTTGACGTACTCAGTACATAACTCTATAATTATTTCAAAAAATACTTGTAAGTTTAATTGGCATATTCTCTCCTATTTCTTTGCTTTAAATCTTTAAATAGAGAATCTTTCACCAGGTGAATCTATCTCATTTCTAATGCTGTTATTCTCATTAAGTATCTGTTCTGTGAGGTACTCATTTATTGCTGAACTAGTTGGTAAAAACAAAGGTTTTTCTAAAGCATGTGTCTAATCTTATTTTATATGGATGCTTATTTTAATGAATTTACTGTGTACGTCTAAAACAACATTAATGTTGAAATATTAAAATGCCGCACACTCCTCTATAGACGTTACAGCTTGAAGACTGAAACACAGTTGCATCCCTAACAGTGGATTTTGGAGATGCTTTTGGGAGGTGACTGTTTCAAGTTCTTACTGTTACGGCCTTACCTTCACGTCAGATGGCACTCAGCGACAGGCATAGGCACGGCACTGTAGTTGCTTCACCCCGTTTTCATCTAGTATTTTTACTACTTACTGGAAGTGTTGTAGCGACAGAAATGATAGCAAATGAAATTATTATGGAAGGAGTTATACTAGTTCAGAAAGCTACATCAGAGCTTTAAAAATGAAAATGAGTAAAGAAGACATTCCGTAGTTTTGTTTCTTCTGTGATTTAGATGTATATATTGCAGTGATTTTGTCCTTTTTTTTAGTACATCATTGTTGTAATAATGTATTTGGTCTTCTTCTCCCTTCTTATTATCATTAGTAGAGGGATGTAGACAGATCTTTCATCTGTTCAAACTCAGCAAAGCTGGAAACAGATATTTTATTAAATGTAATTCCTTTTGGTAAATTCATTCCTATCTGTGTTGTCCTGTGACCTTTTCACCCCCAACAAGAACATTTCTGAAGGCTGCAGAAAAGGACCATTATGTGAAAGTACAAATTGTGCCTTTGATGTTAATTTTAAAAGGAAAACAATAACGAATATTTTATCAAACAATAGAATATATCTTTATTGCTGATTGTTACCCGAGGAAACTCTGTTAGGTGCAATTAAGTTAAAATTTGTATGTTTTCTTGAGAGAAATATGCCCTGTACCTTTCTGTTACCAGGATTGTTTTACTTTGACTATCACAGTTTACATCCTGCATAAGCAGGCTAGGATGTAAGGTTTTTTCCCCTATGTCTTTTTTTTTTTTTTCCCAACTGATTCTATTACCAAGTGTGCCTGTAACGTAAGTGGCACTATCAGAGATGCCAGGACATGATGCAGCAGCTCACTGTTGCTCCTCACTGTGCGACAGCCACTGCTGCAAGGAAGCACCTCCCCACCACCTCCCAAGCCTCTTCCCATTTTTCATTATTCCTTCAGCAGAAACCTTTGGAACATATTTTCCATAGTAAACAAACCACAGAGTAAACAAACCACATAGTAAACAAAAAACAGAGGAGTTGAGTGGAGCGTCCGCTAAATAGGATGGTAATTCAGGATTACTTAGAAACTTCAGTTAATACAGAATGCAGCTTTGTCTGTGCTTAGCACAGCTAGTTGTGGGGAACACATCGCACCAGTGTGCTTGGAACACCGTGTTTTATGTCCTAGTTCGTGTCATTCTGGGTAGATCGAATTTTCAGCTATTTCTTAGCAGCATAGGTCTTGTGTTTTTGCAAGAATGCCTGTGTCCCTGCCATCATGCTGCCGTTCAGTTTGGTGTCAGCCCGCTCGAGTTGCTCTGCTATGGTGCTGAAGACTGGATTCCCCTGGTGGGCTTGAGCTCTGCACCGCACTGTGCCCGGGGCTCAGATAGACACCATCCACGTTGTGTTGCAGGAGCTGCCCTAAGGTAGGGTGGTGGGTTTTGCCTGGGAGAGATTTTAAAAGACAAGGTCTCGGGATTTAGGGAATTTTGCAGTTTGTACTCGGCTTGTGTTGACCCCATCTCTGAGCCCTACCTGACATGTGGAGCAAAGAGGAGTGCAGACGCTTTCACGGTGGGCAGTGGTTACTGAGTGAGGTCCTGCTTCGGCCATCCTGTTGACGTTGTGTGGTGGCTGTGTTGTAGCAAAAGTGCTGATGGAGTGAGGTGTTACTCAAGGTGGTAAGGACTGCACAATGCTGCTGCAAGTGAGGAGGAAACCAAGGAGAAACACAACGGAGGTCACACTGCATACACAGTGCGGGGTAGTGTCTGTCTGTAATGGTGGTGTTCCCTTGCTTGGAGCAATTTTTCTAATGAAGAAAAATGTAAATTTGAATATTTTTCGCACAGCAGAGTTAATTAGCTACATATTTTTCTCCTAAAACTTTCAGTCAAAAACTTCTGGAAGACCTGAGTTTACTTCTGCTTGGTTTGCATCTTTTTCTGTTGTCTGTGAGTGAACAAATGTCATGCTCAGTCTTTTTTTTTTTTTTTTTTTTGGGAATTACAATTTTTTNTTGTGGAAATTCCAGATTTTCAGAGAGTATTAATGGATATTTATGGAAACTAGATTTTGGGAGTGGGACCTAAGTTAAAAATTAAGATTTTAAAAAACAAGGTCAAGCAACTGAGGAAACTTATCTACCTGTTTGAATTTCAAATACTGATACTTGCAGGGAAAGTTTGCAGGCAGTCTGCAGGCAGAGTATGAGGTTTAGAAGGTGCTTGTTAAAGAGTTCAGAGAGTGTAAATTTGAAAAGAGAGAAGCTTTTGCTAATAGTTCACAAACTGAAGATGGAACTCATTTTGCCACAAATTGTTTCAGCTGCTAGGCACAGCACAGAAGTCCTTCAGAAAGAAAATGAATGAGTCAGATTTCACATTGAAAAAATATTAAATTAGGTGTCAGGCCACAAATTTAAAGATTGCTGGGTTTGCAAGAAGCAGAAAGAAAGAAGTTGGTGCTAGTCCCAAATGGCTGCTAAAACCATTTGCAGTTCAGTGCAACTGATGTCATCTTTGTGATAGTGAGAAGTGCTGGGCCCAAGCCAGGGGCCAGTGGCAAGTGTGATGTAGTGTTGTTGCATGTGCAGATCATTGGAGGTAAACTCTTACCACAGGAAGGAGTGTCCAAATCCACTAGTTCTGAGGATAAGTATTTTCTGCTCTGCTTTCACTGTACTGAAGCAGAGGGATCCGGTAAAATAAGGTCTTGCAAAGCTGGAGTTTTCTCTCCTGTGTATGTGCTTGTCTACATGTAAATTAATTTTACAAATACAAATCAAATATTTGGTGAAACTGTATGGAGACAGGCAAGGAATATCTGGGTCTCCTGAGCCAGACAATGAAAATGAAAAACAGTTTCAAATTCATTTTGCAATTTTAATTTGAACTTGGGTAAATCTTTCACATCAGCATGTTATGAGATATTCAGGAAAACCTTAGTATCTTCTATACTTAATAAGTTATTTTAATCAGTTCTTAATATAATTCTGTCTCGTTCCCCAGAACAAATGTTTTTCTTAGGTGTACTTAACGTGTTTTCCCCATGTCAATTGATTTGAAATTTAAAATTTCTTATTTCTCTCTAATTCAGCCTCATTACTAGCCTCCCAATGTATAAAGTAGGGATTACTTTTTATAGTTTTCCAAAGATTTTCCCTTTTCTCATTGTCATCAGTTGTCCACATTGTCAGCGTGCTGAGAAATGTTTAATACTAATCCATGAAGTGCTTTTGAAGAAATGTCCAGTGAAATGAGTATTAAACCATTTATAGCATTTTCAAATTTTTTTTTCTTTTTTTTTTTTTTAGTGTATGCATCATGAATGAATCTGCCTCTAGTGGAAATGGTCAAGAGTTTGATGTATTTAGTGCTATGGACTGGAAGGATGGCATAGGTACTTTGCCGGGAAGTGACCTAAAGGTAAGATTTGTAATCTTTAATAAGCAAGATACAAATTTTAAATGCCAAAGGAATGCGTTTCACAAGCTGGTGTGTAGGTATCTGCTTTTATGAATAAAACATGAATCTACAGCTCTGAGTTAAGAGACTGTAGCCTGTTAGCTTTTAGCTCTGGAGTTTCTTGATTCAGTTTCTGGTGCTGGCAAAGACAACAGTCATCCCCGTAGGAAGGCATAAATTAGCACTGCCTCACTATACAGACAGAAGTAATCAAATGCACAAAATCCAAGAAATCTCAAAATTTAAGTGTGAAAATTCAGTCCACTTAGAGTATTACATTGCTGTCTCACTAAGAATCCCTGTACTGTCACTAACTTTCACGGTATTTTGTTCTTAGTTTGTTTTATTTCTAAAAATAGTTTATTTTTTCAGTTCTTTTGTCATGTGGGTGCCTAGCAAAATGAATAAAGTGAGCGCTTCGGAGGTTGGTATAGTTTAGAAATAGGAATGGCGTTGGAATAGTACTTTTAATTAAATTTTTCACACTGCATGTATTTACCTAAGTAAACTATAACGATTCTGTTTTCAAATATTTTATGTATTACTCTGTTTTTATATATCTGATACTTTTTACTGTGTCCTCCGAAGGTGTCCTTATCAACATTAGCTAAAAATTCAGCTTTGGTATTAGACACTTCTTGTACTTTTTTCCTGTTGATTATAGTTGATATTTTCCTATAATTCCATTTAGACTAACATTGATGAGGTTTTCTCATAATCTGTTTTTTAAATAGAATCTCATAAATTCGTTAGAAAATTTGTGTTTTTAAAGCAACTTTATATTCCTTGGTGCTTAATACAATTTCTTGTGTTGAAAAGATAAAAATGTGTGAAATTCAGTATACATGTGTTGCGGGTGTTTTTTTTGTTTGGTTGGTTTGGTTTGTTTTTAACCACAGAATCATAGAATAGAATCACAGATTAATTTTGTTTGGAAAGGACCTCAAGACCATATACTCCGACTCCTCACTCAAAGCAGGGCCAATCTAGATCAGGCTGCTCCGGGCCTTCTCCAGGACAGATTTGACTATCTCCAGGGCTGCAGATTCCACCGCCTCTGGGCAACCCATTCCAGTATTTTACTACTCTCGTGGTGTTTTTTTTTTCCTTTCACTGATAGAATGAATGATGGAATATCCTGAGTTGGAAGGGACCCACAAGGATCATCAAGTCCAACTCCTGGCTCCACACAGGACCACCCAAAAATCGGACCATATGTCTGAGAACATTGTCCAAAAGCTTCTTGAACTCTGGCAGGCTCGGTACCATGACCACTTCCCTGAGGAGCCTGTTCCAGTGCCTGACCACCCTATCAGTGAAGAACCTTTTCCTAACATCCAGACTGAACTTCCCCTGATGCAGCTTCATGCAGTTCCCTCGGGTCTTGTCGCTGTCACCAGAGAGAAGAGATTGGCATCCCGTGCACTGAAGGCAGGTTTTAGTAAAACAAAATTATTTTTAACAGTACATTAGGCAAACATCTGTAAGTACTGGTTAGTATAGAGCTGATACTGTCTTGGTATAAGGGGATGAGATTATCCTCCAGAAAAAATTTCCCCTTTTGGAGCTTGTGCCTGTTGCCTCTTGTCCTTTTAGCGTCTAAATCTAAGAAGAACCTGGATCCATCCTCTTTATATCCTCCCATTAAGTAATTGAAGACATCAGTTAAATCTGTCCTCTTCTTAAGATGGAGCAAACAAGTTCCCTTAGCTTCTCCTAACTTGTCATCTGCTTCAGCGTCTGTTCTGGTGGACATCCATGGGACTAGCTGCCATATGTCGATGTCTTTTTTGTACTTGACACAGCAGTCTGTATCTGGTCTCACCAGAACTGAGTTGAGGAGAATAATCAGATGTCTTGACTTGCTGGCTGCCCTCTTGCTAAAACAGCCCCAGATGCTTTTGGCCTTCATTGCCTGAGGGAACGGCATGGAGCTGCAACAGGGGAGGTTCAGGCTGGGTGTTAGGAAATGGTTCTTCACCGAGAGGTTGTTTGGGCACTGGAACAGGCTCCCCAGGGAAGTGGCCATGGCACTGAGCCTGCCGGAGTTCAGGAAGTGTTTGGACAACGCTCTCAGACATCTGGTCTGATTTTTGTGTGGTCTTGTGTGGAGCCAGGAGTTGGACTCGATGATCCTTGTGGGTGCCTTCCAACTCAGGGTATGCTGTGATTCTATGATTCATTGCTGCCACGGTTTGTTGCTGTCTTGTGTTCAGCTTGCCCGCTGGGATACACAGGCCTTTTTCTGCAAAGCTGCTTTCACACAGCCAGCTTCGGGCTGTAGTGGTGCACGTGGTTATTCCATTCCAGGTGCAGGGCCTTACATTTGCTTCAGAACTTTATGAGATCTTGTTAGCTCATTTCTTCAGTATGTAGAGGTTTTTCTGAACAGCAGCCCTCCAGTGTATCAGTGACTCCAATTTGGTCATTTGCTTTTTCTGCCTATACATATGTAGAAGCCTTTCTTGTTGCCTTTGCTAGTTTGTTCTCCTGCTGAGCTTTGGGTTTCCTAATTCCATCGTTGTACTCTTGGGCAGTATCTCTGTACACTTTCTGTGTATGCTGTTTCCCCAGTTCTACCTTCTGTATACTTCCTTTTCCATTTAAACTAAGTCAGGACTTCCCAGTTCATTCATGCTGACCTTCATCCACATGTGCTTAACTTCTTGCACATTAGCATGCATCCTGTGGTGTGAAAAGGTTGACCCTGGAGATACCTGGTTCTCCTGGGCCCATTTACCCTCTAGAGCTGTCTCCTATATGATTCTGATTTGTTCAGAGTTCTGAACAAGTCAAAATCTGCTCTCCTGAAGTCCAGTGCTGTTATTTCAGTGTTCATTTTGCTCACTTCTCTCAGAATTTCAAAATTCACCATCTTGTGGTCACTGCTGTGAAGGCTGACATCAGCCTTCGTGTCCCTGACCAGTTCCGTATTTTTTTAATAAGTTCAGAATTTTAAAATTCCTTTATATTTTCATAAGCAAAATTGTGTGAAAGGCAAACGTAATACTGAAATGTTTGAAGAAGGAGTACAAAAGGGTACAAAGCAAGAAAATAAAATAATACCATATAAATCACCAGTACTTGCTTTGTTCAGTTCTGGTTGCCCTGTGTCAAAAGAAACAGAACAGAAGGAAAGGTTGGGTCATTAATTAGTAGAGGAATGGGAAAGCTTCCACACAAAGCAAGTAAAAGAACTGGGAGATGTAGCTGAGCATGATTTCAAGAAATCATGTGTGATTCTTCACTATATCCTAGAGGAAAGCCTGGGCTTCATATTAAGGTTGTTTTTATGGCCAGCTGATTATTAGGGCACAAACAGATACTAGATTTTTGGACAGGAGATTCTTTCTTTAGTCCAGGCATTAGGGAAGATACAATGAGAGGTGAGATGGTAATGTACACAGAATAATGAAAGATTATTGTTCAGAGAGAACAGGCCCTGTAGCTTTTTTTTTTTTTCAGTAATGCAAGAGCAAGAAGATACTCAAGGAAACTGAAATGGAGCCATTCTAAAAATGACTGAAGGAAGAATATTTTCTAACAATGCAATAGTAACCTGAGGAGCTCAGTGGACCAGAGAACATCAAGACTCAGTGAAAGACTAGACATTTATGTAGATAACAAAACAATTAGGGGTGTTAGAATAGTAAGGATTTTAAGCTTTCAACAGAATTATAACAACTCATTTTTCAGGGTTGCTTCTAAATAATGACAGTTAAAAGGGTGACTAATCTCTTGAAGCGGTAAACATGATCATAGAAAATACGGTATGCTCTTTGTGGAATTCTCAGAATAGGGTTGATTTGGATAGTCTACTTGAATTTTACTGATAAAAGTCTATACTGTGTTCTGGACCTCCAGAAAATGGCTTTACATAGCAGTTACTTCTTGTAAACTTGCATGTGTCATTCAAAAATTGTAATAGCCTTGTTCCACTAAAGACATCAAACCATTGCCATGTATTTACATTGAAATACAATTGAAAAATGCAGTGAAACGCTGTAGTAGCAGTGTGCACAAATCTAAAGATTATATTTTTCTAGATTGGTAATAGATTGGAGTGCCTGTTTTTTATGTAATAAATAATATGCAATAGCTGAACTCTATAGTGAATAATATATTACTCTCATCTAGTATTTTTTTTCTCTTTGTAAAATGTTGGAAAAAATGCTCTAAGTTAAACACATACCAAAATGCTGAAAGACTACTCTTTAATATAGAAGTTTTGGGGAGTTACTTGAACTCCTTATTTTTAGTCACGTGAAGTCATAGGGCATTTGCTTGTCTTTATTGCTTGCATGAGGAGGTTTCATGCTTACTTTTACATACAGACATTTTAAGAAAACTCTTTTCTTGTGTGCCATATTAATATCCAGCCTCATCAACAGAGATTATCAGGCAAACATAGCTGATGTAGCTATGTAGTATGTAGTATGATGTAGTATGTGGCGAGCAAGAACAACCATTTTTTAAGAACCACTTCATTTTTGTGAATACAAGTTCCTCTGTGAATGAAACCTAGTAAAAAACATGTTAAGTAGTGTCAAATGCTTGAAACATTTACAAATAACTTTTCTCAATGTTTTCTAGACTTTGTTCATATTTAACTTTTCTTATGATACAGAAGAACAACCAGATATAGGTAATTACATTTTTTTTCTTTTTGTTACAAAATCCTATGGCCAGTTTCATGTCTACTAGACTTCACTGAGATAGGCTGCACCAGGGGGCAGTCACTTCCCAGCTTAACGAAAATAAGGGAGCCGTGTCAGATACCAAGCCTCTGTTCTCAGCCATCCCATGGTCTCTTATGTCTACGTCTGTTCCCAAATCAGTAAAATGCTGAAAATGTTCTCTGCCTATGATTTTGTGCAGTGTTAATTGTTAGATTTTTGTCATCCATAATTGGAGGAGGCTGTAGAAATACATTCTCATAACAAATTTCCTTAAAACTTGATAGTAAAAATAGGCTTAAAATTGTTAATATTTCTTGAACACTGCTTTGAGCATGCTGTATGACAGATAAATAGCATTTGTGGAAAATGCTGGAATTTCAAATCGTATGGGGGAAAAGGAGAATTAAAAATTGTACAGTATGATGCAGTGAAGACTGAGAGCAAAAAATTTAGCATTATGTATTGGGAGTTCTTTCAAGATGTGTAAATAAAACAGAAAACTTGAATTCCAGTAGCGTTTAAAATAGTTTACAAATCACAGAATGCCTTCGTGTGGCAGGCTAAGTAATATATGCTCTTCTGAAAAATGTCAGTGCTTACCAGTTACTCCGCATGGTGTGAATGTGAATGTGAAATACTTTTTTTTCTTGAAATCTGTGTGCTGAGTGCAGGCAGTAACACCATCACTTCAAGATTTAAATGTACTCATTAAACTGGAAAAGCTGTAATAATTTATAATTACTTCCTACCATAGTGACAGAAGTTTATGAAGTACTTCATAATGAGTTTGTTTTCCAGTGCTTGTGTTTTGAAAGTGAACTGTTACATACTGCACGGACAGAGTTTTGGTCATTGTTCCCAAATTGCAAACTGTGATTGCAAGGAAAAAAAGAGAGAAATAAATTTAATGGTGAAGAAATTAACATGTAAATAGAGCTGGGCAGCTAATATCGTAGAAAACCTATAATTGTAGAATGTGAACGGTAGAATAATGGTCAGCTAAGGAGCAGTGCTGGGTATTCCCAGCCACGATGTAAGGAAGGTAGCCATGATTCAGAGCACTGTGTTTTGGACTTCACAGGTGCAACAGCCCAAGACAGTAGTGTGTATCTTTCCACCTGCCTGTTCTGAAATCCATTCACGCTGGCTTGAGATAATTAACGTTTTGAAACCAGGTTTTTTCTCTCATGATTATATGGCAGAAATACCGGTAGTGTTTCAGGCAGTGACTAACTGCAGTGCTTTCTTTGTGTAAAGCCAGTTCTCCTCTCCTGCAGTGGCATGTGCTACACTTTGAATCGGGGGAGCCAGTTCTCTCTTAGGGTGAGGGTTTCTGCAGGAAACACCAACAACCGGGCACCAGCTAAATCGCTGCCCTGCCAGGAAGGCGTTATGTGTAAGAGAGGTGCTGGATTCCCTTCAGGGAAGCTGAGAAGGGGTAGTACAGGAGGAGAAAGCAAGGCAGGATAGACTTCCTCGGACCATGTGTGAGCCCCAGCAGATGTACCTAGTGGTCTTTTGCCTTTGTTCTGTTGCATTCTAATTAAACCATGCTGTCCATTGCCATGGAATTTTGGTTAACACTGTGCATTGCAATAAAATGTGATTTTACCTTTGTCTTTCTAAAAAAGAAAGACCAGACAGGAAATTTCACTATTGAAATTGCTAAAACTCCAAAGTCAAGAAATGCCAGAATTAAATTTGCCTTTGGATCTTTAATTGGGCTTCCTCATGGATAGCCATGACAGAGTCTTTACTTACTGGATCACATGCTATTTTGCCACAAAATCTACTGCACTGAAGGTAATGGGAATGAAACATGATTATTTAGTAAATAGTGTTTTTCTACTGCGTCGTTTGCTGTAGATGCTGTGGGAGTTGTAAATATCCAGGCAGAGGATTTCAGGAAGAAAAAGGAATAGTTTTGTGCTTGGTGCAGCTGAACACCATGCAGAAAAGCTTGGTACTGCACTTGGTTGTACCACAACCTTCCTGCGTGGCACGCTAAAACCAAAACTTCAGTGGATAGCCATTTGTTTTGTATTTATTTGTTTGGGTTCCCTGGGAGATATTAATGTATGGTACTTCAAAATATTCTGGCTGAAATAATTTGGAGCCAGGGGTGCTCTATAGGTCAAGTTCTGGATCAATAAGCATCTTGGCAGTCAGGAGTATAAAAATACCCGGCAGAGCCTTGACTTCTGACTCTGGCACGGATCTATGTGTTACCTTAAGAAAGCCTCTTTAGTTGCAATTTCCTGGTCAAGTGGAGATAAGGCAGACCGAGTTTGCAGTGGGGAGAGATCACTGAGAAGCCCTCTGGTGCTAAGATAATTCTTGAGCAATCTGGAGGGAAAAGTTGGAAGAGACTGAAAATGTCTAAGAATAAAGTAGCTGCATTTACTCCAGACAAGACTGAGGTCTGGGGAAATGTCAGTCTCTTTCTAGAGGCATATGTATGTCAGTCTCTCTTACTAAAGGTATATGTTTGCTGATGGTACCTAGGCTTTCAGTTGAGAAGTGATAAAGAGAATGTTCCTATTATTATATTGGGGGCAAAAGTTGTAATTCGGTAGTAATCCTTTCACCTGCTTCCTGTTTGTGCCTGCTTGGATAGGAGAGAAGAGTTGCTTTTGGATACAGATTGCTACCTCTTCAGTTTACTTTAATTTTTACTTCAGGATTAGCCTATTGCAGTGTTAGTGAAGCATCTTGAAATCAGTTGAGGATTGCTTGAAGTACTTGACTTCCTTGCTGACAGCATCATGCCAGAAGTAAGTGATTCCAGTGGTGGGGGTCTGTCCTTGCCTGTTGATCGTGGTGTGGAATTTAATCTCTGATGATGATGATTTAGGGAGCCCTAAATAGCCCAGGATCCTGCTTAGCTTGTTTGTCTTTTGCTGTGCTTGCCAGAGCTGGAGTGTGCAGGCTGGATCTGTGCTCATCTCTAACTGAGAGGAATAGCCAGGTGCTGAGACTCATTTCCCTAACCTTCTGTATATGTGAAAGAATCAAAAAGTTGTGACCAGGCAAGCTCCAGAAGTCAAGTGCTCGACGAGGGCTTTGAAATGAGCTGGCAGCAGGGTTCTCAGAACGATGAAGAGCTAAGAAGAGGTATTCCTGTTTCTTTTTGTGAGTGGCTGAGAACAGAGGTTGTGTTTCAGGAGTTACTTTGCACTGCATTGTAACAGTAATTGTTAGAGTGCCTGAAGCTTTTTAAATACATGCTTCTTGTTATTTCAGGTTTGTTTTTTGTTTTTCTTTTTTTGTTTGTTTTGTTTATGTTTTTAAAGAAAATAAGCAGTCATTCTGCTTTCAAACAGTGGAGAGTAAATAAGACTGACTTCACTGGTTGAAGAAAGAGTATAAAAATACCCAGCAGCTGCCTCATTTTCTGAATGCTATCCAGCCCGTGCCTGAGGCAGGGGTTCTGTGGAAAAAATAGTATGTGATCGTACATGTGAAGACTTTATCACACACACAGAGAAAAAGGGAATGGTTGAATGGACAAGTTCTGACATTTACTAACTTACTCAACTTAAATAATATTTAAAAAAGTAGTTTGGCATAAGTGGGATGTGGTTGGACATACAATGTCTATAGGCAATTCCTTTGCTCTGAAGAGAGGAGAAGCTGTAGAATGCCAGAAAGGCCTTAAGTTATATGAGCAGTCCCACTGAAATCACTGGGGATGTTCAGGATTAAAGTGAGGAATGATAACTGTTTGCTACGTAGAGGTCTGAGTATACTTTTGGATGGTATTCCTAGAGTCCCAGGTGTCCCAGGGCCCTCTTCACAGACTGTATAATTCCGTTACTTAAGTTCAGTTACT
This sequence comes from Anseranas semipalmata, assembly GCA_013399115.1. Taxonomy (NCBI): domain Eukaryota; kingdom Metazoa; phylum Chordata; class Aves; order Anseriformes; family Anseranatidae; genus Anseranas; species Anseranas semipalmata. Next base: position 16,076 of record VXAA01003068.1, read on the forward strand.
TCATAGGCATGATGAGCATTTACTCAATCTGTTTTGTTTTGGATAATACGAATTTTGCAGGCTTCATCTGAGCTAGTCCATGATCACACTGCTGTGTGGTCAAGATAAGTTTTATTCTTGAAGTTACTGTCATTGTATTTATTGCTATGAATTCTTTGTCCTAATCTTGCCCAGTAGATGGTACTGTTGGCCATGTTTTGTAATTTATTTTAAAGTGCATTAAGATGCATTTTTTCTTCTTTGTCTTCTGGACTTGACTTGCTCTTCCCTTTACTTCCTTTTTATTTCTGCCTGCTTTCCCAGATAGTATTTTTACCTTATAGAAAACAATAGTAGCCTGTGTTCTGATTTGATCTCTGTGGGTACTGATGAGATCTTGTATACTCCTGAAAGGGCAGAAGTAACAGTAGGTTGAATTAGTCTGATCTTTGTTGCTCTGAAGTAGACACATACAGTAGCAGGAAATTAATTTAGAATGGATCATGTATATTTTTTCTATTGAGAAAAGGTTTGAGTTTCTAAGAACTAATCCGCAATGTGCTAGACTGTTCTCATTGTTTGCAAATTTATTTTTATCTCACACTGAGTGACAGAAAGACTGAGTATTTTTATGAAATGTGGAGCAAGATAACTAAAAGCCCTTTCAACATATAATTCCCCTAAATAAAACTACAGAATGCATCCCAACATGCATGATAGAACAGAGAACTTCTATTAGAAATTAAAAACATCCCAAAGCCACTGGAAAAGGGACAGAGGAAACCCACCTGTGGGGTTAAGCATAGTCAGGTTCTGATCCCCTTTCATTGAGAAAAAGTGAGTTTCTACAGTTAAGCACGGCACATGGTGGGCAAGGCTAATCAAGAGGCTGGAGTACCATTTTTACAAGAGGACCAGAAGCAGCTTGTGTTTAGCCTGGTTAAATGAAGCCTGGGGGTGCGTAATTCCTTGCTTCAGATGTATACACAGAGGGTAAGTGCTGGGGAGAAGGAAGGGCTGTTAAGTCCATAGAGTAATGTTGGGTTAGGAACAGATGGGCATACACTGACTGTGAATAAAGTCAATAGAAAGTTAGAAGAAGGTTCTTTGAGAAAGAGCTTTCAAAAAGCTTAGTGTTTTTGTTTGTTTGTTTGTTTGTTTGTTTTGAGAAGGAGCATTTGAGAAATGGACTTTAGGTAGAGTTTACAAAAAATCTGGCCACTTCTGCTTTGCAGCTAAACTGTTTATGAAATACATTGTACAATTGCCTGCAGAAAACAAAGGTTTCATCTCAGCGAATTATGACACTTGTTCCAGTCCTGTGTAAATTTTGATGCAATTTTAATTTAAACAATTTGTTTATAGATAGTAATTTTGAACCCTGTAGAAGAAGTTAACATGTGGACAGACAGAAATGGTTCAGAAAGTATTTATAGTGTTTGATCATTATTTATTTAAACCTTGGTTTCCCTCAATGTATTCTTTATTTGTTGAATGAATATTAAAATGTTCCTGAGGGTTAAACTGACGCTCATGTAAGCTGAAGTTCTGGTATATCAGGGCATCATTTCCTGTGGATGTGAAAATGTATCTCAACATTTAGTGGAAGCAATCTGTAGTAATGTTTAGATGGAAGTTGCTGTTTAATTTCCTTTTGATCCTTTAGCAGTGGAAACTGCTAACAGGGCACTTAAGTAAGTTCTATGTTGTATACTTAGCCACTAACAATTCGACTCATTCTTCCAACTCAGTTTATGACACATTTGTGTTAAATGAAAAAAACTGCAATAACTTTAAAATGTGTATTCTTGCCTTTGTGGCTCACCTGTAGGAAGACAGTGACATCTTCTATCTTATTGTTACTTTTATTTGTATTTATTTTACTGAAGGTTTGCTCATGAAAGCTGTTGAGATTTCTTCCTCTTCTTTTTTGTCTTCTTATCTTTTAAGTCATTGCCTCCATTGGGTGGGATAGAGGACTGTCTTGTTAAGAGGTTACTTAACATTTGCAAACAGGCATTTGACAAAAGACAACTGGATTAAATTCATACCCAACAACCTTTATAATTTATTCTCTTTTAAACACTGAAGTGACAAAAATTAGGCTTCTTTGTGAGATTATTTTAAAAGTGCTTGATAATGGCTTGACTTTGTTTCCATCCGTTTTACTGTTTGCTTTAATGAAGACAGGTTTAAGGAATATTCTGTCATCCAATGCAAATTTATATATTTACTTTAGGAGTTTTGTGACTAAGAAACACATTTTTACTTCTCACAAAGCTATTCATAGTTCCCCAGAGGTTAACTCAATGCCACCATTTCCTTCTCTATATCACCTGCTTGGACCTTCAGACTGTCAAGATACCTGGAGAAATAGATGAAGATTATATAGAAAGGACTGTTTGTTTTTGATTTTAGCTTGGATCACCATAATAGAGGAAATATTGTAAAAGAACCTTTTCCTTTTTTTTTTTTTTTTTTTTTTTTTTTTGTCACCTACTTTACGGGTAAAAGAGGCTTGAATTTTTTTTCACAGACACATAAACCACCATTAATCTAAATCCCTTTCTGTCATGCTTCCAATAGTAGACATTAGTTGGCACATTGTTCTGGCAGTTCTGATTCTGTGAGGGCTTCGTGCAGCATGTTGCTCTGTACATATATTTGTCCTGTTTTTAGGCAATTAACCTCTGTCACAAGTTTTCCATTGCTGTTCTTCCCCAGCTAAAACCAGAGCATGACTCCCCAGATCCAAGGCATTTTTCTGGTCAGCTATTGAGAGCTCACTGTGCAGAGTCACGTCGAAGTTGTAGTTTGGGAAACAGCGAACAGAAGCAGTCCTGTCTGCTACAAGTTCGTGGCTGAACAATTACAGGGGTTGAGCAGGAGGCCCCTGACACCCCTAGGCTGTGAGCAAAAGCAGGATTGCAGGAGACAGACCGGGCCACTGGCCTATGAGCGGAGTCGTGCTGTCCTGCCCACTGAGACAGGAGACAGTGGTCATACTCTGTCACTAAGCCCAGCTTAGCGTGATGGCCTGGCTGTTAGGCTCTCTCTGCTCTGAACATCCTCAAGTAATAGGGTAGCCAGGAGCAGCCTTCTCTGCAGTCGTCTGTCTTTAGGCGTTTGTAATGTGTGAGTCAGCCCACTGCAGTCCGAAGGGCTGGCTGGTGGCAGAGTGACAAGGGTGACGTCCTGGTGTACCACAGAAGGCCCCAGTGGAGAGGCAATGCGTGTGTGGTGTTGGGGCTTAATGCTGATCAGGCCATGCAGAAATACTCCAGGTGTTAACTGGACTCTTCAGAAATACTTTTGGTTTGCATATGCTGTAGCTGGTGCTGTGTAAAGGCACAGGCGTTCGCAGAAGTCAGTCAGTAACCTGGGTTCAGCCTGTCAGTCACTGTGGTGCAGCATGGCGTTTGGGTCTGTACCCACGTCTGTCTGCTGAGGCAGCTGGTGCAGTACTGCAGCTCGGAGAAACAGTCTAGGTTTTACCTCTAACATCCACCTATTTCTGAGGCAGCAGACAAAGCACAAAGCACAAAAATTAGCTTAGCAAAAGTAGGAACAAGACAGAGTACAGAAGTCAGCTGTGAGACACAGGGATCCTCTTCCAAATGGTACCTCCATTTCTTCTCTTTTGTTGGAACAGCATAAATGTCTGTCCACAAACTTGAGTATGAGCATGTGGTGTTACTGCATTTAGTGGCCTTTCAAAGCTGAACTCGTAGTCTTTCAGTCCAGATGTTTTATTGACAGCTTGTCCACAATTGCATTTGTGTTGTGAGTGTAGCTGATTGTAAGTAAAAAACTTGTCTCCAGAAGTCCTATGACTGTGTGAGGTCCTCCTCTTCTTCCTTTTCCTCCCCTCAGTTCATTATTTCTTAGCTGCTAGTTCTTGTAGGACTCCTTGTGAATGCTGAGACTGGAGAGACCGTGCTAGTGGAAACACTGCTGGGCTATGTAAGTCACGAGGCTCACCCTTGCTTTCAGTCAGAATGGCTTTCTTTCAGGACCAGACCACAGCAGGGCCTAGCGTGAGTGGACATAGTTCATCCTGGACCCTCCCGAGGCACAGAGGAGGTGGATATAATGCCAGGCAATTGTTCCCCTTCTCACTTTCCCAATGTAAAATTGCCTAATTAGCGAGACAGAAATATGCTTTATGCTACTGCCATGAAGAAGTATTCCAGCAGGTGGGTACAGGAGAGCTTTGAAAGACTCTCTTGGACCTAATTTTTCCTGTTGATCTCCTTTGGTCACAGCACCTAACTGCTAGAGACCTGTGATAAAGCTCAAAGAGTTACACTCCATTACTATTTAAAGTAGACTGTCACAGACAAAATACTGCCTTTAGTTCAACCCATACAACCAGCTGGGCCTGCAAACCAAGTAGTAGCTGGGAAGCTGGAGGTTTATTTTCGTTTGGTAGCACTGTAATTATTACGGCATTTGGAAGATGCTTTTCTGCTGGCGGCAGGATGGTATAACTCACAGTGATCCTGTGTAAGCACAGCATGTGGGATATTGTTGAGCCTTGCTTCTGGCTGACAGTAATATCACATTCAGCGTGTAATTAAACAGTTCATAAACTGCCTTGAGATGTTTGTTTATGGGCATTTTACAGCAGAGAAGTACGGTGTTTTGCAGGATGCTGAAATTTCTGTGCTCAGTGAAGCATTTGTATTTGATGTTCAGTTCCTTTTTCTTTGACAAAAATACTTACTGACCAGAGTGCATTATTTTGCTGGCAATGAAATGCATACGGCTAGGTGATTTTCCCATGAATTTCTGTTACTGATTTTCAAGTTCTTGTGTTTCAGTTAGATATCAAACTAAATTTATAGTAAATTAAAATTTTAGATAACAAAATGAGTTTGTGTTTTGCTTCACAGAAACAATGCTTGTTTATGATTACTTGGGGATAAGCAGAAACACTTAAGAAATTGAATAATATGGTGAGGATAGTGTGTAAAAATTCTAGGTGAATAGAAGAAGATGCTGTAAGAAAGTGTTAGTAAATTTTTGTTGTACTTTATGCCATTTGTTTTGTTTTACCAGTTTAGAGTGAATGAATTTGGAGCCCTGGAGGTGATTACAGATGAAACTGAGATGGAAAGTGTTAAAAAGGCCACTGCTACCACAACTTGGATGGTTCCAACTGCTCAAGAAGGTCAGCTAAGAGGTCATTGAGGCTTTCTGCGAGAGACTGTATTTTGTTTAATATACTAGTTTTTCTAACAGATTGCCCCCCAAAATAAAATAATGTATTTCCTTAATGCACAAGGTGTCTCTAATGATCTTACCTGTTTCTTGGGGTGTTAATAGTTATGAAAATAAATGTATTTTAAGTTAAAAGGAAATAATTCCACTGTTAAACATCTGAAGTTGAATTATGGCCACATTTTTCTCTAGCAATATTTTTTTCTAAGTTTAGAATTGGTATTTTCCTGTTACATTATATTTAATTTGAAAAGTACTCAATTTCTTACTCTAAATTATTCAGAATTTTTTAGATGTTATTTTTATTAAGCTGGTTTTCCAGGCAGCCCACAGACTTTGCTAACCTCCTACAGTTCATTTGTGACTGAGGTCTGTAAACAAGCCTTCATGTAATATTGGTTGCTACTCAACTGCTACCACCAATCTCAATGTATGTAACATCTGTCTGCAGAGTAAGGTGCTAACAGAGATAGTGTTTCCTTGAGTACTTCCTAAAGTACTGATGTATGAAAATACCTTTAGTGTGCAGGGAAAGTTGGTTTGCATGGTCAAAAATTCTGAAAATTTTGATAAAGTGATGGAGTAGCATGAAAGAGAATATCACAAATGTTTTTGTGATTACTTACAACTACCTTTTTCTTTTCTTAATATCACATTTTTTCAATTTTCTTTTTAAATATGTATTCTATAAGTTAAGAAACAGGCTTCAAAATTTCAGTTTAATAATCATCAGCAAGTTTCCACAAAATGGGATAAGCAAAGTCAATGGAAGTTTTCCTTTGCTATTGCCCCATCATTGTCGTGTGACCTTTCTGAATAATTGAAACATTTATACCAGTGGGAGAGTACCTTGGGCCTCAGCCATGAGGTCAAAGCTTCAGACCACTGCTAGTCTTGTTCTGTAGGTTTCTGTAAGTCAGTGATAATTTTTCAAATATTCAAGATTCAAATCTGTGATGAGAGCGACAACAGTGTGATGCTGTAGTAGCACAACAGATTCTCTCTTTAGACGGAGAGGTCACAGTTGCTTACTAAAAAACATGCAACTTCATCCCCTACAGTCTGGTAAACCTAAAAAATCTTGCTACTGAATTAAAGCATGTTTGTGGGCACATAAACATATTAAGTAATCATCACAAATATCTTACACAGTTCTTGATTAATTTATTGCTCCCCAAAGATGTAATATTGCTAAAATTTTCAATTATGAGAGGAAATGGTTGTTTTGAACTGCTAATGACACTGGGGTGTAAATATATCTCATAAATAATGTATTATTCTAGTGGAGATACTCTACTATGCACACAAGAGTTCATTTGACTCCTTTTTAAAAACAGTTCAGTACTCAAGCAAAAGAAATAGTGACTTGAAATTTGCCTTTTTTTGGGGTGCAAAGTCAACAGCCTGCTTTAGGAACTGGAGAACTTCAGAATGCTGCATACTTGCCAGTGAGCAAAAGAAACAGCATCCTCTCCTAGGTTACACACCTCTTGTGGGAAGTCATAGCTTAGGTCGAATGAGTAACTTAGTATTTGAAAATCTGTTTGTTACAAATTAGTTGTCTTCTTTACTTCCGGTAGACCTCAGAGGAGTTGAGCAATAGCTGCTGCAGAAGACTGTCGAATGTAGTCAGTAATTTACTTCCAGAAGTAAGTTATTAATCACCCATTAAGAGATAACTCCTCCCCAGACAACCATACAGGTCAAAAATGGGGCATGTTGTCAGGACATGAGGTGGTGAACTCCATGCAGCGATGACTCTGTGGATAGTCAGCACAGTGCCTATTGCAGCATTCACTTTTTCCATGAGTAGCAACGGCAAGCAGTGTCAATGTGCCAGTGATGACAGAAGCATGAAATTAGTAGATTCTTCTCTGTATTGTTGCAATATGAAAACCCAACATACTTGTTAGGGATACAGACCCCAAACAGACACTAATTCTCAGTTCTTCATTCTAATAAAAATGGCATGACTTCAGTATTCTGTGTGCTTGGCTAGACCTGATGGTTGGAAATGTATCACCTCTGCCTCAGTGAAGTTACTTTTTTCATTGTGCAGCCTTTTCAGAAAAGACAGGAATCCCCACAAAGTTGAAGGAAACTGCAAAAATGGATGGACTTGTTTTCTGTGAAAACTGTTATCGCTATGGTACCGTAGAAGAATTTGTTCCTGAAGGGAAATTTTGCAGCCAGAAATGTGCCCAGCAAGTAAAGAACAAGTAGGTGCTATTATGAAGCATAGAAACAAAGAATTTGGTATAAATGCAGCATGAGATAAAAGTGGTGGGATAAAACGTTAATGGTGGGGCAGAAGGAGACATTAGGCAGCCATATTTTGGTGAATCTCCAGCAGTTTATAATGTTCTTTCACTGTTTTGGGACTCAGTGCATTATGAATCTTTTGCTTTTTGTCTGACACTGATGTTGAAGGCAGTCCTTTTTGCTCAGAGAGTGCTGTGTTCTGCTGTCAGATGCAAACAGTGCAACAGTCTATGGTATGTATGAATCACTGTCAGACTCCCACCCGGTTTCATAATCATTGGAATTAAGATAATCAGTAATGAGATGGTAATCAGTAATGAGATGGTTGGTGTGGTAAGTTAATTGTAATTAAGTTCAAGAGCTGTATTATAGATGACAGTGAGTGAAAACATGAACATACTGTGGTTTCTCAGTTCCTTTTCTTTCAGCTAGTGCAGTTCATCTCATCATAAATGAAGACTTGAGTTAGTAGGTCCATTCTGTGTTGCATTCTGCATTTTGGCAATTGTTAACATCTATGATTTTGTGCATTTTCGTTATTTTTAGTTAATTGCTTCAACGTTTTCTGTTCTGATTGCTTGTTTAGCAATTTGTACAGTCACATACCAGCTTTCTCCAATTGGATTTGTCAGTCTTAATAATTACCTTTTCTTTCCTTTCTGTAAACTGCCTTGCAGTCCTAAACATTTCACAATTTGCTTCTCTGCAAGATTTGATGGTACATAAGAAAAGATACACTGTTTGAAACACGCAGAACCTGTTTGGTGCAGGCTGACAGCTTTCCTTTTGCAGTTGCTATTGTGTGTATTTCAGCTTAATTTTTTGACAGATGTAATTTTCAGTAGCTTTTCCAAGAATATATTTTGCATAATACTCTGGGACCTACAAACACTTGACCTTTAGATTTACTCGCATTTTACTTGTGTCATGAAAATGAGAAGTGAAATAATATTGGCTTTGTGTCATTGTGTTGCTCTTGTAATAGAGAACCAAAGGAGGAAAAGCCCAGCGTGGAATGCAATGGGGAAGATGATTCCAAAGGCATTCGGAAAAGAAAAGCAAAATTACCTCTCAAAGAAGAGCCCAGGGATAATGGGGAGAAGAAAGAGAATCCCAATGAAACTGTTAGTATGCATCATAAACACATTCCTGCAAACATTTTAGTGGGATTTTTGCCTTATATTGCAGTGTCAGTAACTTCATCATTCTACAAAAAGAAGTGACTGCATGGCTCTATCAAATCCACAATAAGTAGTTGGTTCACTTACCAGCTTAATTATGCCTCGGCAGTGAATTCTGATTGTTGACAATGAACTGATAGGAACTGCTCTTTTGCTTTTCTGTCCGTTTTTAAGAACAGAAGAAAAATAATTTAAAGGAAAAATGATGCTAACCTAGACTTGCTATGACTTTAGTATAGAAAAGCAGGACTACATATTTCCCAACATGTTACTTTGTCACTCTGCACATGAATAAATTATTATAGACAAATAATTTATTTGTAAAGAAAGTTCCTTTACAGTTAAGGGGAGCACACTTTTGATTTTTGTAATGTAATTTGCCTTAGAAAATCATAGCCAAAGATCAGCATTGTTTTTTGTCCTTTTGGTTAACGGCACTTTTTGATTCAGGAGGGAGTGTATGCAAATCGTCTGATTTGTTCCAATGTACAGTTAGAAGTGATTACCACATTCTCCGTGGGTAATTATAAAGATATAAAAACACATGAAGCAAACAAAGTATCCAGGTCCAGTGTTGAATGTGTTTACAGAGATGAGTAATCTAACCTTCAAGGCTTTCTCACCACAAGAAAATCCATGTGGCTCTTGCTGTCATTGCCCTGCGTGTTCTGTAATAGGCTTTTGATGGATTCTGGTTTGTGGTGACAGTTGCTACTTAAAACTATTTGATGGAACTTAGGAGAAACATTTCATCTGTACTTGAAATATCTTTGCTGGAGCCCTGCACGTATTTTTTTTTTGATCCAGAAGAAGCAGCATGCACAGTGTTAACAGCTTTGGTTTTATTTTACAGAATACTGTAGGTGTTTTTGCCCACTATAAACCTCAAGGTGGCTGCCAGTTTACACGTGTGTTGTCTTGTGCCTGTTGGAGGACATACATGCAAAGTCTCTCACTGTGCCAGGTGGCTGTGGAATATTTCCTGAAGGAGTGAAAGTGAAAAGCGAAAAAAAGAAAAATGGACTGGGATTTGGTTATGTTTTACGTTGCAGTGTAATGTACTTTGGGGCACCTTTTGTTTTTTTTCCTTTTGGAATTACTCTTCATTTGAGAACAACAAATAAACCTGTCACAGTACCTTCCCGTAATGTTTGTTTGCCTCTCAATAGCTGTGGCGTTACTGGGAAGAGCACAGTTTGGAGGGAGAAGGGGAGGGCACTGCATTTGCAGAGTTGTGAAAAGGCAGAAAACACTAGAGGTGTCAGAAGGGAATTAACGTCTCTGTGTCTGAATGTCTTAAGGAAAAGTTAGGGGACAGCTTCTTTGCCGCCGTCCATCTGCGCTCCCAAATGAGTGCTTATTCTGTTCATCTGTTCAGGTGCTAACAAAACTGTTACTATGCAAACAATTAAATAAATAAAAAAGAATCAGTGCCATTTTATGTTTAGTTCACCAATTAAACATTTGAAAAAAGCAGACTAAAGCTGTTAGAGGTTTTCCTTTAAGTTATTTTGGAAGCACGAACACATCAAAGATCTGCTGCTTATCTCCAGCTCAGCGAGCCCTGCTGAAGGCTTGGTGATCTCTCCCTGGCTTAGACAAGACTGGCTGGCTGAGGGCCAGGTGCTGCGAGTCCTTCTGTCTGTCATTTCCAGTGTGTTTGCTGTGGTTTGTCACTGGTTGCTTGCTTTGTTTTTATTAGACATCTACAGGTTTGCTTGAGATAGTGGAGAGCTCTTTGGTGGCCATTTAAGTGAAGTCAAAGTTAAACCTTGGGTGTCTCCATTTTTGCTATTAGACTTCTGAACTAATGGGATTATTGTACTCTTTTAATTTAGGAGGACAAACCTGAAGGAAGGATCTTGAGAGTCTCACAGAGAGCCAGGAGAAAAAGAAAAGGGGAAATAACAGTTTTGAAACAAAGTAAGTTAGATTATGAAACAAAATCTGAAGTATCACTTATTTATGTGATATCCATCTCTTATTGTGAATTGCCAGCATTGTTTTCACTGAATTTTTATTCGCTATTGAATACATTTTTGTCAGTCTGTAAAAATACAGTGCCAGTGTTATTTATAGTAATTCAGTTTTAAGGATTGAAGAACTGAGAGAACCAAGTGAAAACTTTGGGGAGAAAAGCATTGCTTGGAGATTGATTGCCTTTTAAAAAGAGCCAGTTTATATATGCCTGGCAGTGTGGAGAAGCGTGTAGTAAGTGTAAATGTAACTGATGCACATTTTAGTTTTTTTTTCACCCCTCTAAAGAGTGCCGGTATTAAAGGGAATCAGGCCCATTGACTTCCCAGATGTTGAAAGACATGTACTAAGCAGAAGTGAAAGTTTACTTTTGTTTCCTTGGGGATCAATTTTGTATCTATGGTATGGCTGGAAATAGACACATTTATGGAACTGTTTAGGAATAATTGCTATAATCAGTCCAAAGGGAAATATGCTGCATGACGCAGCATAATAAAACAAATTTTAAATGAGTGCTGTTTTTTCAAGCTGTTCATATGATAGATATTTTTTGGAAGATTCAGAGAATCAGCAGCTCTTATACCTCTCTGACAAACCATGCAGAAAGCTGTATCTTGCCCTCCAGGGTGTTTCTTTTGGTAGACTAGGAGCCATTACCAGAAGTTGCCTTCAGCACAGAACTCCAAGTAGCTTTGCTGCACTCTAGGCAGATGGTATACTGACAGAAGATGCAACATGTAAAAGTTACAGAAGATCCCCCTCCTGAGATAGAATTACTCCTGAAATACAAACATCGTTTCTACAGTTGTTTCCAAAGCTGAGACTGTAAGAAGTATGTGAGATACAAGCACAAAGTGGATGCTGTGTGGAAATAACTGCTGGCCACCGCCAGAATAATTTGTATAGATTTCTTTTGTTTATTAGGGAAGATGTCAGTTCAGCACATGAACTGTGGTGTAATGGAACACTGTATATTCAGAACCAAACACATAACTGAGTATTAGTGTGCCAAGCAACACATCTCCTAAATAGAACAGATCAGAACTGGGTAAATCACAAATAAAATGAGTGTGCTTTATTAGTGTTGAGCAATTGCTGTGATTCTGAAATTTGCTTAAATTATCCACTTTCTTCAGGAGAGTTTGGCATCACTATTGTTATGGTGCACATTTTAATTATAGAAACACTTAGCCAGACTGTTAGTTAAGAGGCTTATTTCTCTTGTGAGTAGCCTGCAGTCGGGATCAGGCTGGAATCATGCTATGGACTGCAAGGAATCCTCTGGATGGCATGAGCTTACAGTCTGAAATGCTAAGCTACATATGCAGAGGAGGCATTTTAGGCAAAGATCAGTAGAACAGAGTGGAGGTGTATGAAAATAGATACATACATGGCCAGCCTCACAAACCATCTGTTTTTGAAGTTCCTGGCTTTTGCTAGTGCAGTTAGTGCCTTATTTTCAAGGCCTAAAAACTGCTACTCGCTACTGTTTCCTTAAGGTGAACTATAGCCAATATTGCATATGTGAGTGTATGCAAGTGTTCATACTATATGAACAACCCTGACGCTGAAGCTTTCTGTCTTTTGCTAATGAAAGGATGGGGAAAAAAAAGCACTGGTGACAGTTTTGATATTTTGGAAAAATTATTGTTGAATCACTGCCTTTCTACCCAAAAACATCAAACTACAAAGTGATGAATACTGTCACAGAATAAAGTATTTCAACTAAGATTAAAAAAGGATGTCATGACTGCTATCCAATTGAAAATGCCTTCCTGAATTGGAATTCTCTTTTTCTGAAGAAATTTTTAAAAATACAGACCTACTTTATATGATTTGAACTGATCTTCTTAGATCTGTTTGCAAATTGTACATCTTAATGCTTTCTTAGGAGGAATAAAGGAGAAGGTGCAGAGGGCAAGATTACATAAGTTGTTCTCATCACATGAAACAGCTTTTTCTTGTTACTAGTCAAGATTTGAACTGATGGAAATGATTCTGTACAAACCTTCATGTTCCTGGTGCCATTAAACCTATGGAACTACTCTTTTCCTGAAATAAATCTGGAGAAACACCATGAATGCATTTAATAAAATGTAGATTTGAGACAGGCATGTTATAAACTTCAAAATGTCTATTTTGTTTTCTTGAGAAATTAAGTTTGAGAATTCTTTTGCTGTTCTATCCTTCTTTACAGCTGTACCCTCTAAAGGAAAGCAAGCATGGTGTTGGGCATCCTATCTGGAGGAAGAAAGGGCTGTTGCTGTACCTACTAAGCTTTTTAAAGAGGTATGACCTTCTGAAGTTGAAATCAGTCAACCACCTAAGATCATGACATTTCTAGGGAAATCAACTAAAATAAAATAATTTTGAAGATTTTATATTTCTGTAGAGGTAAACCTACGTGATTAAGGTAATGCTGTCCATCAGATATAATAATCATAATATGTATAAAATCAGTTACCTTCCTCTGCCTTTGCAAAGAAATCTGTGGTTTTAGATGAATGCTGTCAGCTGAGACTATAGAAAGCAGCTGCTTTTCCAAAGTCTGCAAGTTCTAGCCATTCCTTCTAATTTCTGAAGCTAAAAATCTGATATGTATCTTCATTTTTCCATGCCGTATCGTTCTCTTTAAATACGTTTAGAAAGGTGGTACAAAGGTCGTCTTTCAGCTTGTTGCTTTGATTATATTGCCTGTCTTTCTGTACCTCTTGCTGATGTTATTTTTTTATTATATACAATGCTAGTTTGCCTCATTCCCATTTTGTCTGTCATCTGATTGGATGTCACATCATCATCTCTTGCTTGTCCTTTGTCTGCTGTGGTAGTCTTTGTCATTTGTCATTTCAGTGCTTTTCCTTGTGCTGTCTCTTTTGCTCGGATGAGAGTTCTGTATGCAAATCAACAAAGCTTCCATGCTGTTCTCTTCTTTTGCAAAAGCTGGCAAAACACGTGAACATGTCTCAGCTGCTATACTTCTGCAATGTATAATTCTAACAGTTATGATACTACTTTTTGATAATTCTATCCTTAACTTGGAGTCTGTTTCTTGCATCCATTTGTTTTCGTTTGCTTTATACTTCAACTAGTAATCTTTCATGCAGGAATTAGCTTTTCAGCTTACGTGTGTGTGTGGTGCTGACCTTTAATTGGTTCTTCTACACATTACTGAGATACAAAAGTAATTAAAGAACTAAGATTGCAATGTACAGAATCCAAAAATTTGTACGTGCAAGAACGACAGTTACCTGACCATCATTTGTTGTATCCCCCTGTGCTATACACTGGTTGAAAAATTGACAAGAAAAAAATCCTGGTAAGTAGTGCCTCTATGTGAAATGTAGATTTAAAAAGTGTTGCTCTGCCTGTCTGAAGTTCCATGAAATGCTGCTGTTGCAGCACACAGGCATGTACCAGCCTTTCTGGGCACTGTGCATAGTATAAAGCCTTGAGTGACATGATGTTCTGTTTCCTTTCTTTTTCCTCACAGAGTACCTTCCTCATTCAATGCATCTTATTTAATATTTTCTTTTCAAGTCTTTATCCCCTGGGTAACTCCAGTTTCTTGTTTAGTGTACAGTATTTAAACCCTGTAGCAGAGAGAGCATTCTTAATAGCACTCAGAAGTGGCCAGCTAACATTACTCCAAGCAAGCCACAAGAACAGTAATGATAAAAACAAAAACAAAAAACACCAGCAACAATTTTAAATCCTTGATTCCTGTTTGGATTTTTTTCCAGTTCAGCAGCAGTACTTTTCAACAGTTTTTTTTATACACTTTGTTAGGAATGATTAGGATAATGGAGAGCTGGGTACTCCCTGTTACGTAAAATTTTAGACTTATTTCTAGGCTGTGACTGACAAGATGTTATTGTTCTGGGAAAAGGAAATTATCGACCCTTGAGTTTTGTTTTTCTTCAGTGTCCAACTCCCCTGACACAATGTTCTGGGTTTTGTCTATGTTCTTGCACCATACAAAAACATTTCTAATCCTCAGTCTGTCGTCTGCTCATTTGCTGACTCCTTTTACCTTTACTCTTGTTTTGTTCTTGTATCTCTCCTCAACAATGTATCTTTAAATGTTTGTTATAAAGGCAATGTGTGATAACGAGGTTTGTTACAGACTTTACCTTGGGTGATATATGATATGAGAATAATGCACAAAATTGAAATCTTAAATAGTATTAAACTTACTGGTCTTCTACAAGTTGCCTGTTATTTTGCTGTAACAGAAATACTGTGTTGCCTTACAAATTTTAAATTTGACAATGAAACAAATAGTGAATTATTCATGTCTCATATTTCAAGAAATACCAGTGTGATAATTGCATAATTTTTGGCATATTCTTTGTAGAATTTGAAGTTTGCAATGTTTATTATAAAGTTGAAAGAATAAACAGATCTGTGACTTTTTAATCGTTTCTTTTCTTTGTACTTGCTTCTGCAAGATCTCAGTTACCTTTTTGGCCACTGTTCCTCAGTGTGTTGATATTTCCAACATTTCATTTTTACACTTAGATATTTTATCTGTAAAGTTATTCGTGATGTAGATAGCATTAACTGAAAGACTGCACCAAGATGAGCTTGGAAAATTTCAGTTAATTGATTTTTAAAAAATGCTCTGCTTTTACTTCCATCTTCTTGAGGAAGTATCCAGAATTATGCATAGTGTAACTTCATTAAACTTTCATTGACAAGAAAAACCTTAAGCATGGCGCTGTTAAGATGAAATAACTTTTCAAATCCATCTAGTGCAGTCAGCCACTCTGATCTCTTAAACTGAGCTCTACAAAATGATCTAACCTATTTTTAGATAGAGTCTTAGAGCTGTGGTTATGCATCTATTAGCTGGCCCCTTTAGGCTGAGTTCAACTGGTCTGGTTCTCCATTTCCCTTCCCCTTGACTCTATATTCCTGCAGCTGTGCCATGCACTGCTTTTTTTTCTCCTGGACTTATTATTCAGATGAGTTGCAGCCAAAGCCATCAAAGAGAGGATTCCCTTCCTTTCCATTGTCTGCAGAGGTACTGTAGATGGCTGGATAGCATGTGTAACTTTAAGTTACGTAAAATAAATCCCATCTTTGTGTTTTTCTGTATTCATTTCCCAGCAGAGTTTTGGATATTTTGGCACAAGTATATTCTGTATTTTTATTCCCTTTCTCTGTATTTCTTCTTTCCCTTCTAAACATTTTGAGTGAATGGATTGTATATTGTTTTAACTATAATTATATTTGATTTTTATTTGGTAATGCATATATTCTTTTTGTATAAAACCTTGTTGTTTAGTGTTCTGACTAAATTTAGGAAGAATTTATGACTAAATCATGGTGTATAGTGGTATCAGCAGCATACAAAAATAGTTTCAATGTTTAACTCTCTGTATAAATAAATGAGAGCTGCCACTTAGGGTGAGACCAATATCCTGCATCTCACTAATCAAAGACAGGAATAAAAGGGAGAGGGAGCACACGTGATGCTTCACCTCATGTTTTATCAGTAACTGTTCAGGACATAAAAACTGGCTGTGAATTTGGTAACCCCTGGGAAACCCCCTTTGGTTTTATTCAGTTGTTTTTCTGATATTCTTCTTCTCCCTCTCCCCTCCCTTTAATTTAAACTTAATATCTGCTAGCTTCCTTCTTTAACAGAGGACAGAGAGCATGATACAGGGAAGCTGATGCCTTCCAATTGAAAACATCCATTATGCTTAGCCTTGTTTCACTTTCTTTTTTTTTTTAAATGTTTTCCTGGGTTCATTGTAGTGTGATGTAAGGGTAATCGTGTTCCGCTAATGCAAAAATATTCCTGGAAAAAATGAGCTTATTTGGATTCAATACATAAATGAGAAAATGACATTAAAGAGACCATCCATATGTAGAAATGATGCTTTGTATTTTTGCTTTGCAAGACATCGTTGATGGCCTGAGATATAAAAAAGGCAAAATCGAATATCACTGTTGTGTTTATTATAGGAATGATGACCACCAGAAAGGTGTTGAAGTGTCGCTGTACAGGCTGAAAATAAATAATTACATTGTTAAAATATTTTATTGGCAATTAGTGAAAAAGTTGAGGGCAAATCATGTTTTCTTTTTTCCCTTGGGTAACTTCTTTGCTGATTCCTTATAATTTTCTTAACTACTCTGAAGCTTTAAGTCATTCTAGTATCAGTGCATTTTTCAAACAATCATCAAGTTCTCTTTTCCTCAGTTATGTTTCTAAAAATGCAAAACTTATTTTAAAGCAATTTATTAGTTCTTTCAGAAACATGAGTAATAAATAATCACTGTTCTTTTCCTTATAAAGATATTCTGTCTTCCTTTGGTATACTTTCAAAAGTGATGAAACTGTTCCTTTCCATTCCAGTATCAGTCTTTCCCATACAACAAAAATGGATTCAAAGTAGGGATGAAGCTGGAGGGTGTGGATCCTGAGCACCAGTCGATCTACTGTGTTCTCACAGTGGCTGAGGTAAGCTCCTGGCGAGTGAAAGGTTTCTGAGAGCAGCCATGGTGTAAGATCATAGAAGAAACTCAACTGGAACAGCAGCAGCTGGAAGTGCTTTGTCTTCTCTAACAAGCAGGCAGAAACTGTATGTAGGAAGACAGCTTTTAAACAAATAAGCTCTATTAAATCTGCCTGATAAACATGTGAAGAGTCTGTCCAGTACCATGCAGCAGTGGCTATTTACATACCTTTAATGTATACTACTAGAGAAAACAGTATTACACTAGTGGGACGATGTGTGTTTTTTCCTGTAATCATGTAGTTTAGGTTAAATCTATATTTAAAATAGAAAATAAGTAGAAAAAACATAAGAATGACAACTGATTTTTAGAGGTTTTGTAGAGGTTTGGTAGTATTTCCGTTGCTGTATTCACTGATACAAATACCTAACATTTTTGTGTGTGTGTTGCAATTGTGCTACAATTTTTTCAGGCTTATTGCCTCAGAAACTGCCCATATTGGTAGCCTCTACAAGTCAGTATACAACATAAACTCAGTTTTTCTTTTTGCTGGCTTATGAACTATTTTTTTTCATGAGAAGTTTCTTTGCTTTAATAACATAGAAGAGAACCTGCTTCTCCATTAGAATTTGTATGTCCGTTAAACATACCTTACATGAGTTTTTGAACAGTTTTACCAAGGTGCCTTTTTTGTTGTTTTTGTTCTGTTTATTAAAATGGAGAAACGGGAATAGCTCTGTATCACTGGTATTCTAGACAGCTGTAATTTCGTTGTTTATATCTTAATCACGTAAGTTTTTTCCTTCCAATTTCTGAACCTCTTCATGGCCCATGGTCATATTCCATTTCTGTGGACCTCTTTTACTTTCTTCACTTTTTTATCAAGCTTTCTTTTTTATCAGGTGAATTTATTCATCCAGTGTTAGCTTGAGCAGAAGTAAAAGGCTGACTGAAAGCACACTGGTAATATACTTAATACTGAACAGAAGCTGTTATATGTAGGGCAGACATCTTAAATCTTAAGTGTTGTATGTTGTACATTCTTCCTTTTAGGTTTGTGGCTACAGAATACGACTCCATTTTGATGGATACACAGATTGTTACGATTTCTGGGTGAATGCTGATTCTTCAGACATTCATCCTGTTGGATGGTGTGAAAAAACAGGTCACAAGCTTCATCCACCTAAAGGTATTGTTTAGTTTGAAATGTGTGCATTTTCCCTAGCTCTCAGATTGAGACTGTGTAATGCTATAGTATTTTTTTGGCAGAAGTGTTTTTGTTCTTTTAGTCAGAATATTTGAACATGGCAAATTAAACTTTACCTTAAGTCTTGCTAAAATCTTGAGGTTGAAATCCTGCCTTTTTTATTCAGTGGAAATTCAGAGAACACGAGAAACAAAATGAACCAGAAAAGTCGTTCATAAGGCATTAGGAAAGAAAGTTAAGCAACAAATGTAGACCCCGAATGAATGCTTATAAGTAAACTAGCAGTATCCTGGTGACATGTATGCTTAAACTAGGGTCTCACAGGCACCTGAGAATTCTTTAGTGGAAGGTCTTAGGACATTTTCATTACTACATATTAACAACATACATGCTAATAAAGATTGTGCTTTTGCTTCAAAGATTAAGCTTGACACGGAGTCAAACATAAGAATGAACAGATCAGGAGGAAGAAAACAATGTTAAGATTACAACCTGAAAACGTAATTAGTGCTTATGTAAATGACATACGTATGTGAAATATTTTGAACTCGCTCATTTAATTATTCCATTTCAGGTTATGTAAATTATTTTATTTTGGTGGATGGAGGGCATCTGCACTGAACAGTACCATGACAAAATGGACAAATTGACTGTTTTGGGGAGGGAAGGGAATAAGTGGGAATGAAGGGAGCAAGTCCTGAATGCAGGAGAATGGGAAAGAAATGAAAGGAGTGTTTTGACGTACAGAGGGTAGGATAATATGGTTTAGAAAGGCTGCAAAATGATGACTATACAGAATCAGAAGATGCATTAGGGAGAATTATAAAACTGGGGATGCAAGTGCTCAGGTGTGGAAAGTGAGAGTAAAGCCACTGCAAGTATATGGGCCGAGGGCTTGCTTGTGTGGGAAAGGGTGGCATTTCTGCTGCTGAGCCTTGTGGGAATATGAAGGAGCATGGGCTGGAGCTCCTCTGAGCACTCCGCGAGCTGCTTGCTGGCGCCAGGACAAGAGTGCTCTGTGCTGCCACTCCAGTACGTGACGTTTCACTGGGGCATAGATCTGTATAACTGGCTGTGTAGAAATAGCAATTTCTTGAACATAAATCAGATTTTCTCAGAAGGTTGGCCTCCACTGAAGTAATATGTAGCAAATGAGTTATAGGGCTATTGATGTTATTAGAGCAAGCTTTGTAAGTTTTATATTTGTGTTGAAGGTTTGTCATCTTTTCCATCTTAAATGCCCAGTTTAGAAAGCTTAATCTTCTGTTAACCATGAATTATTGTTGCTGGAGGAAAGTTACTGTCTTTCTCAGAGTCACTTCTATGAAATTTCTTCCTTTTCTCTTCTAGTCTTACGTTGGTGATAAGATTGTTCTTTGAAGTGTAGTTTATTTTTTCACCACACTGAAATGGTGGATAGCTCTTTTTAATTAGGAAAGTCATGGAGCCTATCAGGGGTATTGAGGGAGACAAATTAGGAGGAAATATGGAGGTACTAGTCAGGAATCTGGTTGTCATCCTGCACAGCTATGTAATCCTACTACCTTCGAGAACACATTCTTGCTTTTGAATAACAAGATCATTCTCTGGTATTTTTATCTAAGTCCAGCAAAGCGTGCTGCCCTTTGTGTGGCTTGGCTCCTTTGCTTCACCTGAGCAGTAAACTCTTCAATTATTGATGAGGTGTGGTTGCTGAAACCTGCTTTTGTACATGTGGGACTTCTTCCATAGTCCTAGTGCAAGCTTAGCTTGCATGTAGGATGGAAGAGGAGTGGAAGACAACAAGTGGTATTGTAGGGTCATACATTGGACAGAGGTGAGGGGAACTGGCCATTCATCAGTTAAAGATATTTTTCTAGTTTTGCAGCGGGAGGTCTTTCATTGCTGATGTTTTACTGATATTTGTGGAGTTCTGTTATTCCAAGGTAAGGGAGATCAATGTGAGGTTGCTGAAGCTTTTTGTTTATTGGGTTTTGAGGAAAAATAGATTTTTTTCATGTCTAGTACATTTTTGTGGCCTCTGAAGCTTCTTGTGGGCCAACAGATAGGTGGATGGATTGCTTATATTTTGCTGTGGTATTACATTTTAACAGTGCTTTCTGGTCAGTGCCCATTGCAGAGTGTACTGAAACTAAAGCTGATACCAATTTTGACAATTTGCTTAGGGCACTGCATTATATATAAAATACCATTTCGCAGAAGAACTCAAAATTTTCCAGAAACTTATGTAGTCCTAATAATGGTGTAGTTTCATAGACTCTCGAAAATAAAATTTCACTGACAAATGATTAAGAAGAGAGATCAAAGTGAGAAGAATATTCAGATTCACAGAAGATGAAAATGTATTGCTGTATGACAAAAAAAGCAAGACTGTTACCTAGTTAACAAATTACATAATTCCAGTTAGCGTTCATATTTTGCACTTTTGAATTGACTGGAAATTAATAAAGCCCATGGTTTTAATTAGTGAATACTGTTCTATATCGACAGTGATTTAATCAAATTGACCTTCAGTCCTTTCTTGAGCGATGGGGTAGGAGCTAGAGATCTTCCTTTCTCACTCGGTGACTGGAAGACCCAGACTGTCCAGAAACTGTCTGCCAGCACAAATTTGTTTTCCATGGGCTTTGGCGCAATACCAGTACCTGATCCTATCACAGATGCAGTAGGTGGGAGTTTTGTCTACTGAGAGTTGGGAGTTGTCTACTGTGAGCTTTGAGTTAGGTCTGAATTTTCTCTAGAATTGCCAAGGGAGAATTAAAGCCTTGTTATCACGTTGCTTTAAGAATGGTTTTGGCTGGTCTACAGCTATAGTGTATCAATACAAGAGGCAGTGAGAATATGATGAAAAGTATCATTATTTGTACTTGGAGATTAATTTATCTTAGCTAATATTTAAAATGAAAACAGGCAGATGTGGAGAGACTGAAGTAAAAGATTCTTTACTTGTGGTGTCTTGGAAAACATGAGATTCTCAGAAGGTTAAACAGAGCTATTACAGTCTGTGGCATATTTGAGTAACACTTTAAATACTCAAAAGGTGACACATTTCAATAGTTAAGGTGATCACTCACTGAAATTGGTGGTGTTTGGGGTCTTGATTGCAATATATGAACTAGAATAGATGTGCCTAAAACTTATTTAACAGAATAAAGGAAGATGGCTCTATGTGCTTACATCTCTTTGTTGTTGCTTTAGTGATCAGATGTACATGCAATTTAACGTGAATTATTTATGCAGTTCAATATATTATGAATTATTTTACGTTTTCCTTAAGAAAATATTAGAAGAGGCAAACTATCAACAGAAGTTTAGATTTCTTTCCAAGTGCTGTGTGCATAGAATAGAAAATAAGGAAAATGCATGTAGGGGGCAGTTTACACTGTTAACTATATATGGGGGTCTGTGGCATTGACAGTCTGAGCAACTGTTTTGATACAACCTAGGGAGTTTGTTTTAAAACTACTTGTGGTCACGCTGTTTCAGTGGTAACCTGAGGACTTAGTAGGGTAAAGTCTGTTGGAAGTGGAAGGCTCTTTCGTTAGACTGACTGGCATAGTTGGAAAAGCTTTGGGGCCTGTAGGGCCTTTGTTGGTTCTGAAATCAAAGCCACAGGCTGGAAGGCCACAGGAGAGCACTTGCTCTGAGCTTGTTGGTTGTGTGCGTGTCAGCCAGGCCATCGGAGGAAAGTTCGTGGGTAGCTGTGGGGCAGGGAGAAGGGGGGTGGTGAGGTGTGGCTTTCTTGGGGACAGAGGTGGCTTGTAGCCTGTGCTGCTTGGAGAGTTTTGTTGGATGGAGGGAAATTACAGTATGAAACTGTTATCTTACTGAGAATGTGATTTTTGATACCTGGTAGAATTACACCTTTTAGTTTCTAGGCTTCCCCTAAACGTTGTTCTGTACCTTGAGGACCTTCATGTCACTTGGCAGTCAGGACTCTGAGGTCAGAGATCAGGGGCAGAACAGTAATTTTGTAAGAAATGCTCCCCTCATTGTTTTGAAGGTGAAATTGAAACTGAGCTGAAGTCTCCTGAGTTGTGGCTTAAGGCTTTGTTTATATGGCTACTCTTCCTCCTAGATGAAGATTAGGAACAGTTTAAATGTCAGTCCTAGCCAACTACAGGAAACTAATAATGTGAAGCAGTATTTTGTTCAGTTAGTGTAAAGAAATCTTGACATTTTTGTAAGGAAGCTCAACCAGCACTAAATAAAGAACATGATTCCTCTTTGTAATACCAGATGCACAAAAAAGAATAGAAGAGCTTCATCAACTTTCTTTTGAACTCTGTAAGCTACTCTACAGTGTGTCCAGCTTCAATTTCTAGTAATCCAAAATAATGATCCTTTGGAGACTCATTGAGTTCATATTGGGGTAAAATTAATAATTAGTTTTAAAGTAAATTTTCCTTACGTAGTTTATATAAAATTAGAATAAATAATTAACTGTGAATAAGCTTTTCAGTTTTGAAATTGTAAGAAATAGTTCAGAACTGGATGGAAAAATAATTTCAACAGTTAAGATTAAATCACCTGCACGCACCTTGTGTCTCATGCCTGTCTTATTTCTTGCCATTCTTGTATGGCCCTTACTTAGGATATAAGGAAGAAGAATTCAGCTGGCCCTCATATCTAAAGGCGTGCAAGGCTCAAGCTGCTCCTAAGTCTCTGTTTGAAAACCAGAATGCAGTAAGTACTCGTTTGTTACTGGTGGTGTGGAAAGTTGTTAGTGTGCTCACGTGTGTGGTAGACTTAGAGCAGCACATTTCAGTGATGGCAGACTTGAGACCTATAAACATTTAAATTTAGACAAGTTCAGTAGTAATCTTCGTTTCAGTTCACCTCTGCAATTCTCGTGTATTAATTTCTTTTATTAATCTGTTTAAACATCTGATACATTCAGAAATGGTGTATTAAATGAATCTCGATTGTTTTTACTACTGTGTCTCACATGATAATGTTGTGGAACAAGCACTGTCTTTCAGAGAGAGTATCTGAGACGGAGTCAAAAGCAACACGTTTAATTTTAACAGCATGTTCAGTACTTCTTTATTTCATAAACCATGAGTCTCTCTGTGTTTGAGCATCTCTCATGTCAACTAATTAGGCTGCAGCCACTCTGCTGGAGCAGCTAATTGGGAAACTTAGAAATGACATGAATATATTGATTGTGGACACTGGGGAGATTTCTGGATTTACAGTATTTATATTTAATTAAATGTCTTTCTCTATGTAGACAGTGATTCCATCGGGATTTCGAGTAGGGATGAAGCTGGAAGCCGTAGACAAAAAGAACCCCACATTCATTTGTGTTGCTACGGTAACAGACATGGTGGACAATCGTTTTCTGGTTCATTTTGACAACTGGGATGAGAGTTACGACTACTGGTATGATGTTTTTGTTTTGTATCCTAGTGAGATGTATCAGAAATGTGTTAGCTTTAAGCAGTATTTTCTGTGGTATTTTCCAGACTGTGCATACAGTTACCGTACCAACTTTTGCTAGATTTGTAATCATGGCCACCAGAGTATATCTCAGTGGTAGACTGGACAAATCACATTTCCCTTGTCAGGTTGCACATTAAAAATTCCCAGAGATTGTGCTGAATGAGTGTTTGTATGTGGTGCTACATCTGGAATTGCTACATCCCAATGTATCAGGATGGTAGCAAACCTGGCTTTAGTCTTTTGTGTTCTGTGTTCCTCTGAAAATTGGGACCCTGATATCCTGCCTTGTATTGGAGATGACCTTTCTGCATGTTGTATGGTGGAGGGGCTTTGTGAAAAGTCAGTGGAAGCAGCAGGACATATTATAAGCATAAAGATCCTGAAAGAAATTCGTACTTTGGCTGTCACAGCACAGGTTTTTGTTTGCACTTGCATGGTCTTGTGGTAGATCATTTAGAACAAAGTAGTGTATCTTGCATTCTTTTAAGAGTAAATTACTACAGAACAGGTAGTTCATTGTAATGCTGCATCTTGGCTTCTGCGGTGGCAATATAATTGTATAGCTGAGCCCATAAAAATAAATGAAGACAGCTTTCTTCATCTGTATTTGATGACTGCTTGGGCATTGTGTCAGTGAGAATTATGTGAAACTATTCTCTAACTTCAAAAGTTTGTGAGTCTGTTTCTTGAAATAATAATTGTAAGGTCTGCATGACAAATAAGCGGTAGGAGAATTAAGTTATTGAAACAGCAGTGAGCAGGTATTTCAGGGAAGTCAAGAACTGAGTAACAAGATGATAACCATACAACTCAAAGACTGGAAAGATTTGTGATTATTTCCATGACGAAGAAACACAGAGCATCCATTTCCTTACAAAGTAGCAGGAGACTGGGGAGCAGTAAAAGGTGTTCTGAATTTCCCGAGATGTCAGTGCTCATGAATAACAGTTATGCCATTAATTAATAGTGAAAACAACATTTAGGCAAATCTTTTAAGGCAAATGAACACAATGTAATATAACCTGCAGTTTATTCAGAGGTAGCGTAGGTATCTCTGTAAAGCATTGCACTATGTATGGCAGACACACGCTGAATTTCAGGCATAGTAATATTCTCATGTCAGCAGGCCTCCCTCTCTGCATTGTTGTAATTGAGAACAGGAGTGAACAGAGAAGGAAGGAAAGAAAAGAAGATAAAAGAATAGTGAATGAAAATAGCAGTGGAACATCTGACCAAACGAGAGCGTGAAAATGCATCCTGAATGAATCCCACTTATATTTTTAATCTTACATACCAGGTTTATAGGGTGCGTAAACTTCACATCTAGCAGTTAGTGTCTCTAACTAAAAATGGAAGGTCGTGGTGGGATTACCCAGAGTGGAGGCCTCTCAATCTCCCTGCACATGCATATAAATTTCAATCTCAGAATTATAATGATTTCAGTAAGGAAAAATGATATATGTCGTGTATGTAGTTGAAGATTTTCAAACAAGTAACTTTCTTTTTTGGATTATTTTCAAACAAGCTCCTCTCTTTCCTATATACCTTCTGTAGTTTAGTTTGGGTAAATTTAACTTTTTCGTTAAATATAATAATTCTTTCCTTTTCTTGAATAAGTGAAAAACAGTTGACTAATTTTACTGGATTTCAGGAAACGGAAATATATTACATGGCCTAAGCTTTTTAGACTTCAGGCTTTCAAGATAGTGTTTCTGACTTTTCCCTGAGCATGAGAAAATATGTTAATGCTTGAAAATAAGTACCCTAGGTAGAACTGGCCATTGCAATAGCTCTTAATGAATGGTGGTGATACTTTCAATGTATTATAAATCTCATTAAATTGTCGTTCGACAGTGGATTTTAGAGGGAAGAAAAGTGAACAAAATGGACAGATTTAAGACTTAAATTCAGGAAGGAGAATTTTGGTCTGTATTCCACAAGTCTTCCAGTCCTTTCCACCTGTTCTATCTTTTCCGATGAAACAAATAATACTTCTTTGAGAGCCAAAGACATTCACTCTGAGTGGAGTTTCCAAATGCTCTTCAGTTTGGACTAAATCTGGAAGCAGCATTTGGATATCTACCCAAAGTAGTCTTTGGGTATCTCTATGAATTAACTGTAGGTCCACGCTGGCTTTCAGTTCTCCGTTCTCTTACATCTCCTCTGTTTACATGCAGATTTAGGAAGCCTAAGCTTCCTAATACTTTGGTGACAAAACCTGAAGCAGTCAGAGCTTCAGCAGGAGAAGCTCTACTAGCTTGTTGCTGCTTGCCCTCAGGAGGGATTGGGCAGTGGCAGTGCTGAGCATGCTGCAGCCCAAACCTCGGTCAGAGGGTTCTGGCTGCCCTACTACACTGCTTGGGCTGAGCATCCCCTGCGGAAAAGGCACTATGGTCAGCTTTTGGGATCAGCTTACCAGGAGTGTTGGAAACTACGGTGTCCCATTCTTAACTCACTGTTCTGTTCCGGTCCGCCTTGCCTGGAAGAAATGGTTTCTAATGCCCCTCATGAGGTTTTGGATCAGTTTTGATTGTGTGAATCATTGTGTTATCTGGGTGAGTTTTGGAACAGCCTGGATTTTGGTGTGACACTAAATAAGAGGCCAGTTCAGCTCTCCACCAGCATCTGCTACTTTGCTAGTAGTAAAGTCCTTAAAAGTTGTGCTCTGCTTGTTTCTTTTCTGAGATAATTAACTTTGCTGCACTCTTTCTTTGCAAGGAATGGTCCTTTTGAAGGGGTTATATTATGCCACAAAGAAGATAAAACGATCTTAAAAAACTGAGTCATAGTACAAGGTTTTAACTATTTAAATGGATAATGGACCAATGTGTGACCCTAGAGCTGTAAAAATTCTTGCAGATCACCATGCAGCTGTCTTATCATCAGAGTTTCAACAGAAAATGTGATAATGTGGTTTGCTAGACCACTTCTGGATGCTTACGATAACCACACGGTTTGTATTTTGGGAAGTCCTGACCTAAAATAATACCTGCTTTATACTTGTCAGTGATGAAGTATTCTCACTTATGCACTAGATGGGGCTGCAGGATGATTTCTATATTTTTCCTTTTTTTTTTCCTTCTTTTTTTTTTTTTTGGACATGGTTAGGTGGACTGACATCTCACAGTCAAGAAGTTGTATAAGTAGCATTCCTGAGGACATAATATTATTTATGGGTATAATGCATGTGTGTATGAGTGTTTTTTGGTAGATCACATTTTCATTACAGGTTTTATCTATATCTAATAAACTGAAAATCAAAACACCAAAAGGTTTGTTTCACCAAAAGGGAAAATCAGAAATTATTTCAAAATAGAAAATGAGTATAACACATATAGCTTGTTTTAAAGAAAATGCTGATTACTAAACAAAAATTCTGTTCAAATCTTCAAATGGAGACCCATTTGTGAAAACACTTTCCTAAAAGAATTGAATATTCTTTTTTTTAACAGCTAGCATTATCATCTGTCTCTCTTGATCTAAATGTAATGAGCTGTATATATGAAACAGATTTCTGGAGAAAATTAACAGGAGCTGCCCTCGACTTTTTTTATCGTGGGAAGCTGTGAACAGTGGAACTTCTTCCCGGCCTTTTACATCACATAGCTCTTTTCTGTGATTCTGTCTTTTGTAGGATGTAGTGAGGCTGTCCATAACTTAGCCGAGTTGCTGTCTGTTCTGTCCCTCTGCGTGGTTCAGCTGGCTCTCTGCTGCCTTTGGCTCTACTTCAGTTGCCTGGATTTCCTTCAGTTTCCAGTATAGATAATAGATGTCTTTTTTCTGTCTGCATGATCTCACAAGACAGAATGAATTGATTGTAAGCAGTATAAATTGTGTGAACATTATAATCTTGCTCTGTGAATTCAGCGTGCCTGTGTCAGAGCTCCGCTGCTTGACAGAAGCCGGTGGTGCTCCGCTGCAGTCCAGACGTAGGCGGGTGTGGAGGTGCAAAGTTCTGCAGCTCCTGCTAGTGGTGGCAGCCTTCTAAGCCTAGTGGGCATCTTCAGAATTCACGCGTCATTGTGTTTTATGAAGCGTGTGAGCTGGGTGTTCTGCGATCTGTTTTGGAGTAAAGGAGATAAAAAGCTGTGGGACGCTGCAAATTGATAGCGAAAAGTCAGAATAGCCTTGGGTGTTCCAGCTGGCAAGTCTTGTGCTTAGGCTGATAGGCTGTAGCTACTCTTCCAAACTAGATATACATGTCCATGAAATAACACACATTAAAGCATGATAGTTTTACTTTAAATTGCGTGTGATTTTTACTGATCTCTAGTTTGTATTGCTAAATGGACTGTTGGAAGCTGAAAGGCTGTGTGAAATCAGTATGCGAAGATGGACTGTATGACCTGTTTTTGCTGGAACAGTGCCATTGTTTTTTTCATGAGGCCACCGTGGTTACAGAAGCTTCTTATAGGCTCATCTGTAATGACCGTGTTTTCTGGCAAAGTGAAGCAAAATGTTGCACATGTTTTATAACGCTATTTCGCAGTGCTCTTCTGTCTAGCATTCATTGCTACGTTTTGTATTCACTCCTATAGCTGCAATGTCAGAGCATCTTCCAGTAGTGCATCTTCCGCTGTGAGAGACCTTCTTCAGTCTTAAAGGCAAGAAGTGCGTGAAGTGGCATTTGCTATTCAGAATTTTATAAACAAGTGTGTTCAACCTATATGCTTGAAAAAGCAAAACAGAAGAAATGCATTCAGGAAGTCCTGACAAGTGTTTTTACACATTTAACCCATTATTGTAAGCAAATATTGATAGTACCATAGTGGCTTGTGAGCATGGGTCTTGATCCCAAATTTAACTCAGGAGACTTTTGAAAGTAATTTGTGGACTTTACTCCAAAACATTTCAGAAAGTAATATGAGTATGTCCTTCCAGTGCGGAAGGATGCCCTGTCCGTGTAAATAGTTCCATGTAATACTCTTGTTTTGAGAAGGTTGGAAGAGAGAAATGCTATCCCCCTTGCTCTTTGGCTTATCTTCACAGTTACTGTAAAGAGAAAGGAAGAAGAAAGGGGGAGCATGAAGCATTCACCTTTTCTCTGATTTGTTCGGGGCAAAGCATTTCTAGGAGTCAGAGTGAGTGCTGAGTTTCAACAATGCAAAATTACCGTAAAAGTCCTATTCATTCCTTTTATTAATGGTACTTTCTGTTATTTAGAACGTACCTGGTGCAATACTATAAATACTATATACATACAGTATAGCTTTATATATTGTAGTAGGACAAAAGGCTGGTATTTTTGATGTGAGTCGAATCCTTGGCTATTGTCAGAGCCATTACAGAGTCTATCAAAGGCAGGTTTTATCTGCTAGAAAGTGATTTCTTTGGCATTATTACAAAGATATACGAGCACAGCTGTTTTAAACATAAAGCCACAAGATAATTGTAGTAGGTTGGCTATTATTTTTCAGCATTAGTATACTCCTTTTAGGTACAAGGCTAGAGGAGTGCTTGTTGTGTGACAATGCTTTTGAGACACCCACCTTGCATTTCTGTTGTTGAAATACATCTAGACTGAATTTTAGACATGGCTGTGTAAAATTACTTTTCAGCTTTTTATTGAAAAATTTAACGTTTTGTGTTAATAGATACGGGGCACTGTAATATTGGATTTACCTAACTAAAGAAGAACTTAGGTATGTTTAGGCTCTTAAGAGAAGTGAGGTCCCTAAGGGTTGATCTACATGGGAATTACATAGTTATACATTACCCGGTTAAATAGAAGCAAACAGTATATTTGCCCAGTGTAGTGCGGAGTAGTGCTAACATTTTGTGTCACCGTGATGTTCCTTAGTCACCCTGAATCATAGAATCTTAGAATGGTTTGGGTTGGGAGGGACCTTAAAGATCATCCAGTTCCACCCTCCCTGCCATGGGCAGGGACACCTTCCACTAGATCAGGTTGCTCAAAGCCCCATCCAACCTGGCCTTGAACACTTCCAGGGATGGGGCATCCACAGCTTCTCTGGGCAACCTGTTCCAGGGCCTCACCACCCTCTGAGTAAAGAATTTCTTCCTTATATCTATTCTAAATCTACCCTCTTCTAGTTTAAAATTGTTACCCCTTGTGCTATCACTACACTCCCTGGTAAAGAGTCCCTCCCCAGCTTTCCTGTAGACCTTGTTTAGGTACTGGAAGGCCGCTGTAAGGTCTCCCTGGAGCCTTCTCTTCTCCAGGCTGAACAACCCCAGTTCTCTCAGCCTGTCTTCATAGGAGAGGTGCTCCAGCCCTCTGATCATCCTCGTGGCCCTCCTCTGGACTCACTGTATAGGTCCATGTTCTTGTGCTGGGGGCCCTGGAGCTGAACGCGGTGCTCCAGGTGGGGTCTCACGAGAGCAGAGCAGAGGGGGAGAATCACCTCTCTTGACCTGCTGGCCATGCTTCTTTTGATGCAGCCCAGGATATGGTTGGCTTTCTGAGCTGCAAGTGCTCATTTCTGGCTCATGTTGAGCTTCTTGTCAACCAACATCCCCAGGTCCTTCTCCTCAGAGCTGCTCTAAATCCATTCTCTGCCCAGCCTGTATTTGTGCTTGGGATTGCCCTAGCCCAGGTGCAGGACCTTGCACTTGGCCTTGTTGAACTTCATGAGGTTTGCACAGGCGCACCTCTCGAGCTTGTCCAGGTCCCTCTGGATGGCATCCCTTCCCTCCAGTGTGTCGACTGCACCACTCAGCTTGGTGTTGTTGGCAAACGTGCTAAGGGTGCATTCAATCCCACTGTCCGTGTTGCCAACAAAGGTGTTAAACAGTGCCGGACCAATACCGACCCCTGAGGAAAGCCACTCATCACTGATTGCCTAAGTGCTGAATGCCTAAGCACTGTCTACTTCTTAAAAAAAAATGCTGCTGATTTTTCAGCCAACTGAAAACAATCATTAAGTATCGATGCAAACATAGACATGGTACATGTTTCGTAGCCGAGTCTGATGGCTTTTTACTTTTGCTGTAGATCTGTCTCTTTTTTTTTTGCCTTTCCTAATAATATTAAATCACAGAATCACAGAATCACAGAATGTTAGGGATTGGAAGGGACCTTGAAAGATCATCTAGTCCAATTCCCCTGCCAGAGCAGGAACACCTAGATCAGGTCACACAGGAACATGTCCAGGCAGGTTTGGAATGTCTCCAGAGAAGGAGACTCCACAGCCTCTCTGGGCAGCCTGTTCCAGTGCTCCATCACCCTCACTGTGAAGAAGTTTCTTCTCATAGTTAAGTGGAACCTCCTGTGTTCCAGCTTGCACCCATTGCCCCTTGTCTTGTCATTGGATGTCACTGAGAAGAGCCTGGCTCCATCCTCCTGACACTCCCCCTTTACATATTTATAAACATTAACGAGGTCACCCCTCAGTCTCCTCTTCTGCAAGCTAAAGAGACCCAGCTCCCTCAGCCTTTCCTCGTAAGGGAGATGCTCCACTCCCTTAATCATCTCTGTGGCTCTGCGCTGGACTCTCTCAAGCAGTTCCCTGTCCCTCTTGAACTGAGGGGCCCAGAACTGGACACAATATTCCAGATGCGGTCTCACCAAGGCAGAGTAGAGGGGGAGGAGAACCTCTCTGACCTACTAACCACACCCCTTCTAATACACCCCAGGATGCCATTGGCCTTCTTGGCCACAAGGGCACAGTGCTGGCTCATGGTCATCCTGCTGTCCACCAGGACCCCCAGGTCCCTTTCCCCTACACTGCTCTCCAGCAGGTCAGTCCCCAACCTATACTGGTACCTGGAGTTGTTCCTGCCCAGATGCAAGACTCTACCGCTGCCCTTGTTATATTTCATTAAATTTCTCCCCGCCCAACTCTCCAGCCTGTCCAGGTCTCGCTGGATGGCAGCACAGCCTTCTGCTGTGTCAGCCACTCCTCCCAGTTCTGTGTCACCAGCGAACTTGCTGAGGGTGCGCTCTATTCCCTCATCCAAGTCGTTGATGAATATATTGAATAGTGCTGGTCCCAGTATTATTAAATAATAATATAATAATTATTGTATAGGATATATACTATATATGAATGTTATATATACTATATACAATATATATGTTACATGTATGTATATATTGTATGTGTTATGAAATAATAATATAAAAATATGTAATACAATTACATGACTAATAATATATTTAATAGTTGAATAATACTGAATATTGAAATAGTTTTTCTCTTGTGCTCTTCTACCAGTTGTGTTTTTGCAGTCCATTTGATTTCTTTTGTACTGCTACAGAACTTGGTAGCCAACAGTCACTGCTGATTTCTTGTAAGCACGATGTGACTGAACAAATGAGCGCGGTGAGAGTGATCTCTCCTTGTTTCAGACGGATGCCAGCATATGTCAGCTGTAGCTCACCCTGCCTGTTAGTCTTCTGTGGTTCTTGTGGTGTACCATAGGCAACGGCACTTGTGCAAAATTCGATGCACATAACAGAAAATATAGGAAGTTGTTAGTCTCTTGAGTGAGAGAGTTTGATCAACTTTCCTCGGGAAATTTACAGTCTTGGTTCATTGATTAGTCCTGGATTCTTTCAGGCAGTTTGAGGTCTAAAATGCTGTTTTATTGTTTTTTGCTGACAGGCTTCTGCTTTTCTTGTGTGCTGCTGGGTTATAACAACATGTTCGTAGCTCCATTCAAACCACTTAGAATCTGGTATTGAATTTTTGCTTGTTATTGACAGTGTGTTGCATCATTTTCTAATCTGCCTCCAGGTGCACTCAGATCATTAATCAAGGTCTTTAAACTTTTGGTTTAAAGTTTGGGTCTTCACATTGCAAATCCCCGCCTGTGTAATAGGATCATGTGTTCTTGTAACCAAGCAACATGTTTCTACCAAGAGTCTCTACATCTGAATTTTTCAGGTCTAGCATTATAGCTTCCCAATAGATGTCTACCACTGACTTAGTAGACTTGATTTATTGATCTTTCAGTGAAATTTTAAATAAAGCCTTATGCTTGTTTAGGTGGTAACAAAGTCTGTGTTAAATGCGTTCATATCTTCAGGTTATGTTTGCAGTTTAAGTGTAAGTTGAATGTATTATAGGGTATTTACAATTTGTTAATTCTTTTATTATATATTGTTTTCTAAGCATAATAGGATGTCTGAAGAACTGCATTATTTTTTCTCTCCCCAGGTGTGAGGCAGCTAGCCCCCATATTCATCCTGTTGGATGGTGTAAAGAGCATAAAAGAACTCTCATCACCCCGCCAGGTTTGTATGATACCACACATCTGAAAGATTTAAGGAAGTTACAAGCAGCTAGCAGAATTATGTCTTAGAATAAGCTTATTGTTACCCCTCCTGGTTTTTTCTTTCTGTAATTAAGAATTAGTATTGCTAATTTATTTTTTACAGGACATAATTTACTGAGAGTAGAGGTACAATAGACATTAGTTATTAAGTATGCACATGTATGCTGCTTTAATAGAAAAATCTATCCAAGGAAGATACTCTTTGAAATCTGAACAAGTTTGTATTTTTGGCTGAATGTATTCACTTATTATAAGGCTTACATTATGAAAATTCTAGGTGTGTGAGATTGTTGTGTATGAAAAACATCTTCGTGTGAAGTAAATATGTGCAATAATGCATGGATGAGAAGATTGCCTTATGTGATCATGTAGTCAAACTTCTAAGGACTCTTTGGAAGAGAGGAAAACAGTGAGGGAGAGTCCTGAGGAATGAAAGTATACTAATTACTACTAACTACAAGAAAACTCCTGTTTTTCAGGGCTGTTGTGTGTAGCTAAATTAACTAAATACCCTCCCTGCCAAGGGAAAATGAAGATGGTTATGTGGGAGGTAGTACAGACCACAGCTTTATAAAAGTATCTGCTGTCTGACATATTTCTTTGGTCTTTGGTGCCTGTAGAACTTCCATACATAAATGACTTTAAAAAGCGATATAACCAGTTGATAGCCTAGTACAAAAACCCATGAATGTGATACAGCACCTGTGCCACCTGACAGTGGTTAGGCTAGCTGTCATAGCATTGCTTTGGCAATTGTGTGTCCATCAAATCAGAACATTTGTATGCTGAAGTTTACACTATTTGTCCCTAAAAAGCTTGATAAGATTTATGAAAGATTTGAGAAGATGTAGGCCAACACTGATACCAAAAATTTTGTGGGATTTGGTTTTTTTTTTTTTCTGGATTAATTTTTAGCCCGATCAGTTTCCTGACTGACTCACTCCATGATCACTCAAATACAACTTTTATCACAGTGAGCTGGAAGGAGTGGCTGGGAAATAAAACCGTTTCGCTTAGAAATGGTGGCTTATGCTGGCTTAAATACTTCTGAAATTATAAAAAGCTGTTCTATTTGTTCTCTTGTTATTTTTCTGATCTAATTGGAATAGGTTAGTTGCATAAGCATGATTGGAGCTTGGAAGATAGGCACACAGGCAAGAAATTCAGAGAAAATTTTGAAAGATCAGGGGGATGCTTATGGCAGTAGTAAGGAAACAAAAGACCTTTTAAAAGGAAAAACAATAGAACTAGTATTCTGTTGAAATGAAAAAAGCAGCATTGACTCTGATGAAAGATGGGCAGGCTGAAGTTCGTATTCAAAATCTTCAGTATTTTCATGCTGATGTCAATGAAGAATTTCAGACAACAGTCCATTTTTCAACTCTGTAAGAAGCATTTTTATTCCGCAAAATGTAAGTTGGTCAACTGTACAGTTGGAGCAAGTAGTTCAACAGCTTGCTGATGAAGTTGAAGACTTAGAGGAAGGCTGTACATTCTGGATCAGTAGCAGAAACTGCCATCCGTGGTCTGACAACATGGAAAATTTTGATTGGTTAAAATGAGCTTTGAGAGAAATTGTAGTGCCCAGCAATCTTAGAAAGTCATAACCAGTCCATCTGTCAGGAGGTTAGTTACAGCCTGTAAATCAACAAAATCCCTTTTAAAACAAATGAGAATTGGTTTTGTTCTGTTCCAGATGATAATTCAGAATGTTTAAACTTCATGTTAAATTTCTAGTGCAGATTAAAGGTGAAGGACAGGCACTGCCTGTTCTGTGAAAGGAAAACTGTCTGTTTCTTGCATAAAGTGTTTGTAAACATGCCATTTTCTGAAAGGGCAACATTTTCTTTGATATCTGTAAATTATTATTGTAGTAAATGTCCCAGCTATTTCTTAGAAATATGGTTAAAACAAATTGCTAAAGGTGTAGCAAGTAGTCAGGTGTGCTCTAATGTGGTACAAAGCCATCAATGATTGGATTGTGTTTGCCAGTAAATTACCGTTTACAAAATACAAGATTAGGGTTATAATACTTGAATAAGTTTCTTCAGTGAGGTGGACAGATTTTTCCAGTCCACATTACTTATATTCTCAAATCCAAAGCAATTGTGACTGTTTTTTCTTCTAGCTACTCAGTATTGTATACGAGAAGATTGTGGTTTTTTAATGTACGTGGTGTATGCGTCAGAGACAATTTAGAATAGCCTTTCTTGTAATTATTTATAAGTCTGAAGCATAAGTCAAAACAGTATTTTAAAACTAAGTGTTAGGCATTCTGTAAATTATACATTATTTTTTACAAGGCAGTGTTTAATTTTGCTAATATTTATTTTGTGCCAGACTACCCACATGCTAAGCATTTTTCCTGGGAGAAGTATTTGGAAGAAACCAGTTCATTACCTGCACCTGCAAGGGCTTTTAAAGTGGTGAGAAAATACTTACATTTTTCTCATGCTTTTAAGTGCATATGGTTAATTAAATAAGAGAATACATATATGATGTTCTTATGTTAATTAGTTGCATTATAGGAGGTTTATTTCTATGCAAGTTCACAGTTCACTGTTAGAAATCTAATAATTGGTATTAGTTTATTATTTTAATTGTTATAAATGGAATTAAATGCTACAAAATATTACTAATTCATGTAATTTGCTGTGGGAAATTACTGCCTAGCTATTAGAAATAATGAGTTAGCTGCTGAGTCATCATATTTTATCTTGAACATACATATTTCTATCCCTATGTTTTAAATGGTGCAATACAGTGAGAATGTAAAAATGACTGTAGGAGGTCAGGCTGGTTGCCCATCTAGTCCATTCTCTCCCACAGTGCCAAGGGACAGTTTACTATGTTTATTAGACTTTTTCTTCTGTGAGCTTGTGAATGGGGCATGTGGAGAGCATCCAGAGACAGCTCCCAAGCTTAACTATGTTTCTTGTGAAGACCATCCTTTTATTTTAGCTTTGTATTTGCTAGTTTCTTTCAGTGACATCCATCTTCCCTGTCAGTAGTGAGCTCTTAGGATTTTCAATGAGGATGCAGAAGGTATCACTGGTACCAGCCAGCATCAGATAGTCGGTAGCCCTGAGCACTTTGCTTCAGAGCACTCTGAAGTGAGTTTGCCTGAGCTTTGCAGATTAGAGTCACTAATTCTGAATGACACTTTGCTAGGAACAGGATTAGCGAAAGCGGAAATGTGGTGCTTATAGCAGTTCCAGGGTCAGCAGCTCACCAAACTTTATTACGGACCTGCAGTTTGTCCCTGCGCGTCCCTTTTTCTTAATAATGTGTCTCAATCCTACATTCTTAGCAAGAATACTCAAAGCAAGAATTAGGAAGGTATTTGGTTATATCTGAGAGGTATAGTCCTTGGCAAAACAATGGAGGGCTGTGACCTTGAGTATACCAAGCTAAAAGCAAATCAGTTATTTTTCTCTGCAAGCGTTCATATTTTAATTTCTCCCTTTGCCATTCAGGGAATTGCCACCCCACAGGGCTCAGGTATGGGAATGCCTCACTAGCTGGCCTACAGGTTCCTCCATGTGGCAGGATCCACCTGGCTGTGTCTGCACCAGGACACTAAGCAGGGACATGACAGGCATGCAGGCATTGGTAGCGTTAAACTGGGAGAGAGCTAGCTGGTATGGCTCAAAACTGATCCAGAAACTGTACTAACAGACAGTGACTGAGTATGGTGTAGGGGTTAGCATGGTCCCAGGACCACTCCCAGAAAGTAGTTCAGATGAGGCTATTTGGCTTTGAGGATGGAGGGGAAGGAGAGCTTGACTGTATGGGCATCAGCTGTACTCTGCCTTTTGGTTTCACAGCCAGAGAAAATCCCTTTTCTGCTTTCTGGACTAATATAGTTGTAACCATATTAATACTAATCGTGATAAACATAAGAAAGCAGATTTAATGGGAATAAAATGCTAATTGTGTTGGACTTTGGGTGAAGTCTTCCTGAGACAGTCACAGTATTTTGTATACATACACAACTGTACATATATACATAATAGAGTGTGCTGTATTATGGGAGAAAACAGTTCTTGCACTGCAGCTGAGGAAAAAGCACTGATGTTGGAATGTCATGATAGAAAGTCTTAGAGGGACAGAGATGTTATTTTCCTGGAAATCTAAAATCAAAACCATAACATGTCTTGTGCGTATGTTCCTTTAAAATGGAAATAAATTTTGCTTTAGATTTTGTAGCTGAATATAACAAAGATAAAATGTGATACTCCTAACATAGCCACCTTTTTTGCCAAAATAGTATTATGAAATGAGTATTTGGTCCTGTTTGTTCTGAGTGAATATTTACTGTTATACTATGGATTACTTCGACTTGGAGACTGAAAAAGGGCGTGTGATCCATGACAAGGAAACACATACTAAAAACACAAATACGTTTCCTGTAGACAATTACATAGGAGTTTCAGGCTGCTGTTATGTAATGATTCATGCAATACAGCATTGAAACTGTTGGCAAAAGACCAAACTTTCTGGAAAAACTTTTCTGGAGAGTTTAGGGAAAAAAAACAACTGGTTTAAAATAAAGTGCCCTACTTGCTTGCATGGAAGGTTTGAGTG
Organism: Anseranas semipalmata; assembly: GCA_013399115.1. Classification (NCBI taxonomy): domain Eukaryota; kingdom Metazoa; phylum Chordata; class Aves; order Anseriformes; family Anseranatidae; genus Anseranas; species Anseranas semipalmata. The sequence continues at coordinate 53,645 of VXAA01003068.1, forward strand.
GAGAACCTGACATCCCGAAGTAGTTATTTGCTTCTCTAGTTTAATAAAATTGGTTTGAATTATCTTTTTATATTTGGATTTGTTGGAGGAGAAGGGCAGATTTGGGAAAGTGAAGGCAGTAAATTTCTATGGATTTTACATACTATACAATTGTGTGAGGGTATTGAGTTTTTCTTCTGTTTCACATAGTTGTTCTTTTTTTTTTTTCTAGAAACCTTCTCATGGCTTTCAGAAAAATATGAAACTTGAAGTGGTTGACAAGAGAAATCCAGTATTTATCAGAGTAGCAACTATTGTAGATACTGATGACTATAGAATAAAAGTAAGTTTCTCTGTCTTACTGTACCATCCTGCTTGAGTTCCTGATGAGTACTTAGCAAAACCAAAATCCTATAGTAGTAAAATTAAGCAAAGAAATGATTTAGCTGTGTCCTGCTAAGCTTTTGCTCTTCATTTTCACTGATTAATATGCATATAATTCCTTTAGAAGGGGCTGTTCTCTTATCCTCTTAGTTACATTTGCTGACATAGGTAAGTAGAGGGCAGAACTGAATATGCTGGGAAGTTGATTTGGGAATAGTTGATATAAAACAGTTGTCTATTTTATTGAGAGAAATGATGATTTAGCAATCAAACGATGCAGGGCTGCTATGATATTTGTATTAGGACCCATAAAATATTTGTCCTGGTTTAACTGAATCTGTCTCTTTATAAAGTTCCAGGGAGAGGAGAGAGTTACAAGGGAGATATAAAAAATGAACCCTGATCTCCTTGTCAGTGCCTTGTCAGTGACTTCTGTAATTCTGAAGTTTATAATAAGTACGGACTTTAGATTGGATTCATTTCAGATAATGTGTTCTTAAGAAACTGCAGTTTTCCAGAAATTGTATGCTTGAATTATTTTTGTTTTATTGTACAAAAGCAGTTTACTCTCTGAAGCCCTTGACTGTTAGAAGGACTGGCGTATGCCAGATATCCAGTTAGATGGATATGAAGGGTATTTGCATTTGCAGTTGGTAGAGATTTATTAGGCATACCTGTGTTTCAAGCAGGAAATGCAACTGACATTTCATTTTGAGTCTGAATTAGTCAGTGGTAGGGAGTCACCAGAACTCACTTTCTATCTAAACATTAAGTTGGTCATGCAAAATATGGGGGGAAAAAGCCCTCTCAAGTCTAATTTATTAATATGACAGGATTTGTAGCTTCTTGAGTGGTAGTTTAATTGTCTCTAAAGCGTATGTTGAAAGAGTTCTGTTTGTGTGCGTATACATGTCTCCACACATGTGCATGAGAGATCCGAGTCAATTAGGAGTACAGAGATTAAGAGCTGAATATATTTAGCTTTTGTCTGAAAAAGATGTACAGCATATACTATTGATTTCCTGGAATGCCAAACACTGTTTTCTCTTCAGCTTCAACTCCTTATCCTGTATGGGCTGATTTTAATAGTCCTTTTCTTACTACTATGCTACTCTGTAATCCTGTTTAATTTTTTTTTTTTGAGAGAGAGAGAAAAAAGCAGAATTTCATGCTTAATTTAAGTACTAATGTGAGAACTAAACTTGTCCTTCTTTACTGCAAAGTTTGAGCCTGATGATGTAAGACACGGTAAATAACCAAATGACACCTCTCTCTCTTTTTCACTGAAAGTATACCTGGGTCCAGAATCTAATATCTATGTATCTTCTCTGTAACATCCATAGTTTTCTTAAATTGACTTGTCTAATGGAGACAGCATTTCTAGAGATTACTTGGGGAAACTGATTTTATAGAGAATCTTTCTCTTCTAAAATGTATTGTTCTCTTTTTTTAATTTTAGGTCCATTTTGATGGCTGGGATAGTATTTATGATTATTGGACTGATGTAGATAGCCCTGATATCCATCCTGCAGGCTGGTGTACAAAAACTGGACACCCTCTTCAGCCCCCACTTAGTAAGAGAAATTACATTATAATGTAGAGATGTTAAAAGGCCTGTGTACCATGCTAATGTTTTCTCTGCCAGTGTTGTCCAAGGAAGAGTAGCAATTAGGATATGCAAAATAATGTAAATGTGACATTTAGTGTAAAATCAGCATAATTTGGAATGTCACTAATTAATCACTTTTTCATAGGTAGCTTTACTGACCCTTACTGTAATTGAAATAAGTTTGTCTGCATGCATAAGAACTAGTGTCAAAACCTGAAGTATTAATAAAGATCTGTTATGTGAAATCCAGACCCTCTTGAAGCCAGTGATGAAATTGCTGTGGCACTTCAGTAGGGCCAGGGTATTACTCTTAAAATCTCTCTGCATCCTCTTGAAAGTTAGTGTGCTTTTCAGCACAAGGGAGTCCAGACTGCACTGAGAAGGTGCTCCTTTCAAGTGCTGTGTCAAATCCTCAAAACCAGCTAACTTTCTTTTCGTCTTCAGCTGAGCAAAGAGGACTTTATGCTGCCCATGTTGAAGATAAATCAAACAGAAGCATAGTACCAATAATACTACTGTATTTATCAGCTTGACCTCCCTGGGGATTTTGTTTTACCTGTTGAAGTGAGAGGTCTATCATAAATGAGACTGGAGGTTACAGGGAGAAGAGACTTCGGTGGTAAAGATATCCCTGCCTATGCCACTGTGTCTCTAGATACATTTAGTAAAATCACTTTATCCATACTTTGAACAGATGATTTTTAATTGAGTGCTCTTTTCTGGACTTACATTATAGGTATTTGACATGTGGCTCTGAGGTATGGTTTGCACAAGTGCTGAGTGTTCACAGCTGTAACTGAGATCAGAAGGAGCTGTGCTTGGAAAACAAGAAATGCTGAACAATGCTAAGTACTCTGGAAAGTTAAATGCAAAATAACTGGGATAAGGCATGCACAGAAAGTGTGAATGTGTTACCTAAAAATCTCTGTACCTCAGTTCAGCATTTCTAAAATGTCAAGAAGAAATGTTTCCTATCAACAGTGTGATCAGAGTATATTCATTAGTTTTCTGAGCACTCCAGTGGAGCAGTGATGACTGCCTGTTAGGAGCTTAATCATTCTGCCTTCAAAGCAGAGTCTGAACTGAGTGCCATAAGTGCCAAAGCACAAAATGAATAATGAGGGGAAAATAGCTGCATATCTGCTTCTTAAATTGGGATGTGCATCCTGTGTACTGAATGAAGGAAGACTCCAGAAGGAGAAAGTAGTATGTGGCCACATAAATAAAAGTTGTGTCATACAGCAAAAAAAATGAATAAGGTTGTGACATTTCTATTACCTGTGATGGAAAAAGTTGTTTTAACCTGGGTGGGAGTGTAAAATACATAACTTCATTTTGTTGGAGACGTTAAACAAAACTGCAGAAGCACTTCACATACAATACATCATTTCATCTAGGTGGTAGGTGCCACTGTTCATCTCTTCTAGTGTGCCATTGCAGGAAGTCATATTTTGATATTAGTATAGCTAGAAAAAGGAAGATGGACAGAAGGGAAAGTAACCATTCTTTAAATAGAAAAAGAGTAATTCACTGCAGGAATACAATTAAAATAGGTCGATTACTGAATAATACATTCTTCCAAATTAAACTTGGATGATTATTGAATACTATATTCTTTCAACAGTATGGCTTTGTATTATTACTGTAGAATATAGTATAGAGTATAGAATAGTATAAAAATACTAATATTGTTTCCAAGGAAGTTGTTTTGCTTCTAGCACATGCCTTCCAATTACATTGTATTTTATTTTTACACTTAAATGACTCTTTACCAAAAAATTCAGCTCTTTATTATAGAATTGAAGGGAAGCTGAGCTTCTTACTGAAGAGTTCACACAAGTGTAGATATTCATCAGAACAGAGAGGAAAGTATTTTATATTTAGATATTTTGATTTGTTCCAGTAAGTTTTTCTGTATTTTTGGACATAGTTTTTTCTATGTTGTGCACAGTGTGGGTGCATAGTGTTATCAATGGATATAAGCAAATGGGGAAATTTTCATATAATACTGATTCCTTAAAAAAAAAATAACAAAAGCTTTTTTTTCCTGCTTTAACCTACATTTTTTCTTGCCTGACTTTGAATACTTCTGAATTATATGAAGAACTTTTTTTCTTGCTATGAAAGTTGTAAGAAGGAGTACTGAACTGTATGAAGGATGACCACCATTTTGGTGGTTAAGTTACTGGAACAGTTTTCTTGAAGATCTGGTGGCAGTTTGGCTTGACAGGCCTAGTCCTAAAGAAGATCCTTGTAGAAGCTGAGGTTCTTTGTATTTGGATGTGCAGATAGGAATGGAGAAGTTACTGTAATAGTTTTGAACACTCAACAGATGCATTTTCCAGAATTAAACAGATGCAGAGTCCAGCACAGAGCCACAAAGATGATTAAGGGAGTGGAGCATCTCCCTTACAAGGAGAGGCTGAGGGAGCAAGGGGCAGTGGGTGCAAGCTGGAACACAGGAGGTTCCACTTAAATATGAGAAGAAACTTCTTCACAGTGAGGGTGACGGAGCACTGGAGCAGGCTGCCCAGAGAGGTTGTGGAGTCTCCTTCTCTGGAGACATTCAAAACCCGCCTGGACATGTTCCTGTGTGACCTGATCTAGGTGTTCCTGCTCTGGCAGGGGAATTGGACTAGATGATCTTTCAAGGTCCCTTCCAATCCCTAACATTCTGTGATTCTGTGATTCTGTGATTTTCCAGTCCTACAGTAAATGATAACATGAATTTTCAAATAAGGATACTTCTTTTTTTATTATTTTTGTCTGATTTAACGAATTGCTACAGGAACCCAGCTAATCCAGTTGTCAGTTCATCTGCCAGTAAAGAGGCAACACAAAAATACCAAGTTATGTCTCATTATTGACAAAACTGGAAATCTTCAAGCTACATGTGGTAGCTAGGTTGTCTGAACCTATCCATTCTTCCAGAATTTTCCTGTTTATCTAATTTGTTTCTGGTTTGAAGTGTCTTACCTTACTTAGTCATTCCTTGTAAGGAGGCTATTTCATATCTGGGTTGAGAGAAGGTCAACATGGACAAAAAGATTCCAGTACTGCTATACTGAGATAGAGCAACCAGATGTGGAGGGAATATTTAAAAAAACAGTAGATAAAGTAGAATAGTGACATCCTGTCTTGTTCTGTAGTCACTTACATTGTAAATCCTTCCATTTTATTTGCCTCCTTAACTGTTACTGGTCACTGTGTAGATGTTTTCATGGAACTGTATGTCACAACCCAAGGATCTTGAATTACCATATACTTGTTGACCCCTTCAGAGAACTATAATGGGATGGTGAGACAGGACTGTCCTTCACAACAGCCATCATAGTAGGTTAACTCTTCCTCTGAGTCCGCTAACTTGGTATGTTATAGGCATCAATTTTTCATAAAGGTGGAAAAGATAAAATTCGTATTTCTCTAGTCTATTACACCATTTTAAAGCCTGTAGAAGTCTTGGGTCTTGAGTGTAGTGCTGTAACATTAGCATAGGTGGCATTTGTTAAAAATACTTCTGGACATGTTTTGAATGTTCATAAGTCTATGGGACCAGACAATTCATCCGAGGGTACTGAAGGAACTGGTGAAGAGCATACCAAGCCACTTTCAATAATTTAGCAGCAGTCCTGGCTAACTGTGGAGGTCCCAGTTGACTGGAGGTTAGCAAATGTGACTTCAGTATACAAGACGGACAGGAAGGAGGATCCAGGGAATTACAGACCTGTCAGTCTGACCTTGGTAGTTAATAGGAGATAAATTTGAAGTCTTACAGTTCCTCTAAGATTTATATTCTTTATATAGATGTAGCTCTCCTGTAGAAATTTACTCAGAATAATTTTATTTCTCCAGTGGAATAGGTTGTTTGAATCTCCATCATGCTTTTGCAAAATGCATTTTTTAATTACTTTAAAATTAGGTTTTGTTTACTTATTTCTTCTTCATATTTAATATGATACTCTGGTATTCCTGCATATTTATGTACCTTCTAAAAATTAGATAACTTTTTTTAATTTCATATGTAATTCCTCCTGACATACAGGTCCTTTGGAGTTAGTGGAAGCTTTAGAGCATGGAGGGTGTCCCACAGCAGGATGTAAAGGAGTTGGGCACATTAAAAGAGCAAGACATATTGGCCATCATAGGTATGTGCTGTGAAACTGGTTTTATTCAATTTAGTAATGTGCGTGCACTTTTTTTTTTAATTGCTGATCACAAGAAAACAGATCCAAGCTGGAAAAAAAATACTAAATTTTGTAAACCTAAATATGCAATGATTTCGGTTGCCATGGTGAGCCTGCTGAAATAAACATTAGCAATCTGTAACTTCATTTCACCAGGGCATGCCAAGATAAGATTTGTGAAACATCGTTTTTGTCACAATTGATAGATTCAGCTACTCTGTATTTTGTTCCTATGAGGATTACTTGGCCTGTTGTTTGGTTTGCAAAAAGATACAGGCAGATATGTATAAAGCAATAACTCTCGAACCTTTTGAAATACGAGGGCACTATTTTTTTTTACAGCTCGGATGTTTTTGTTCTGCTTGGTTGGTAGGATTTGCTTGTTGGCTTGGAAAAATGCTGAGAAGAAAATTCCGATTCACATGTTCCCAAATTACAGCCTGAACAACTTGCTGTTTTTACGTAGTTTTTCTAAAGATCCTTTTGTTGAACACTTTCTGAAATATAATACAGTAATGTGAACATCCCAGGCTCTCCCAGAGGAGAGTTGACACAGGGAGAACACTTCAATGGAATGGGGCATGGACAGACAGGAACTGATTAAATGGGAGTATTTACTAAGTCAAAAGTTTACTATTTTTAAACTATTTAGAGTATGAGGTGAATCCTGAATGTTTCAGTATAGGAAATACAATTAATGCAACATGTCGAGAATTGAATATCATAAATAGCATCCTATAACCTTTTAGCATATTAGTTTCCAAAATTTTCTTGGAATTTTTTCCATTAAACAGTCATAGGATCCTCTAACGTCATATCACTTTGTGCTTTCTGCTCTCATATGGCTAGGGGATTGTTCTTTGGTAATTTGTCTGTGTATGTTTTTCAAGAATATTGTCAAATTACCACTATCCAAGAGAGAGCGCTGCAATCTTTTCGCATTTTTGGCAGCAGAATTATGTCCTGTTGGCCAGAATTAGGCTACAAGGTTTTGATGGCATATCACCACTGGTTCAACTCATTACTTCTCCCTGACAAAGATAACTGCCAGCAAAACTTACTGCATGTATGCATGTTTAATTTGCAAAAGGTATCTTTTGTTGTAAGAAGTTATTCATGTACAGCAGACACATTGTGCTTGTGTTATGAGGAGGCAGAAGAACTCCTGATGCTAGTACAACCTTTGTCTACAGGAAGGGAAGTGGCTAGGATAGCTGCAGTGACAAAACCAGTTGCAGTATGAACTGTGTTGTTCTTTCTATCATGACACAGTATATACCACATGGCCGCCTTTCAGATTATTCTCACCTTTTGCCTTCTGTCTTTTTCTGTCCATGTTCTTCTTTTTTTCCAGTTTTTCTGCCTTCCCTTTTGAGAAGCTTTGTTGATCTTAATCAGTAGGGTAACTGCTTAAATAGTCTAGACAGTACTTAAGAGGTACTTGCTCTTTTTTTTTTAGACTTTCTGAAAAAGCTTCCTGGTTGCTTAACTGAAACTCATTTTATTTTGTATTCCAGTAGACTGAATCTTGTATGTTTTATTAATGCACCTGATCTGTAAGGCAATAACTTCAAATTCAGGGTATTATCTTCCTTAACATATGCTATCTCAGTTACTTAAAATCATGTGAACATAACCATTCTTAGCCCAAGGCTGAAACTTAAAAAAAAGGAGAAAAAAAAAAAACTGTATGTGAATGTGTCAGAAAAGTTTTTCATTTGTGATCTTCTCTCTAAATAAACTTTGGCATTAAAACTTCTAACGTTTCACAGGGAAAGGATGAGTAAGAAGTATGTCTAGTTAGTTCATGTATCCTTTGCTTTTATAACTAGATTTTCCATGCTATTTAAAGTTATTATACTTACTCATCCTGAATACTGAGAAAAGTAATAAACTCATGGCAATCTATTGTGTTTTATTTTTACTATAGTCTTAGCAATCCTGTTATTTACATGTTAACTGATAGTTCTAAGGGATAAAAATATAACCAAAGAGATTTTGTTGATCATAAGACAGAGAAATTTGCTGTTTTGTAGCAAATAAATTAGCATCATAAATATCTTATTCTGTAACTATATTAGTTTGCTGTCTGTGTTGATATTGTATTTTTTTTACCTTGAGCATTTCTGAGGAAAATAATGAATTTGTTGTTTATCTGGAGTCTATAGATTTGTGGTTCCAGGTCACCCCCAAAATTCTACAACTGTACCTTTACTTTTCTCCTAAATTAACAAAGATGTTTTGAAATTGGTGTAATTATCAACATCAAGTTGCAGTCCCCTGGCTCTTTTATCTTGGCAACCTTAATGTATTTAACCATTCTTATCTCTTTTTTTTTCATTATGAGGTGCAACATCTATCTACAGCATAAATGCCTGTGTGCAGAAAAGATGATAATTTAAAATGCTAAATAGTTCTGAAATCACTTTGAGAGCTTGTTTCTTAGGAACCAGAAGAAAGCCTTGGTGATTAATTATGTAGTGGGGCTAAAGCATTTACTTTTTGGAAAAGTCGATGTTAATAAGGACTTGCTATCTATCACTAGTCGCTTCAGGATTTTGTGCTGGGCGCTTGCAACTGAGACTGGTGTGTAAGTTGGTAGCATCACGCAGGTTACCTGCATATTTACGATGGATTATGAATTGTATGCTTTCTGATGTTTAACACATGCAATGATTTTCAAGTCCAAGCTGTAATGCAGAGCACTCGGTTGTAAACAGGTCATTAGTGTTTTGGGTCAACTCTCCATGACTAAAAATCAAACCTGCTTTAGCCAGCAGTTCTTAATTGCCATGATTTTCAGGCAGTTAGAATGGGGAAAAAGTATAGATTTGTAGTACATAATTAATGGCATTAACGTTGTTAAAGAACACAAGCTAAAATTTGTATGGTACCACTTTCATACTAGTGACTCTGTACTTCCTGTATTAACTAGAAGCCTGCTCCTACCATCAAATAAACATGGCAAAAAAGAAACAATATTATGAAATGTTTAGGGAGCAAAATGTAACCTTGGAGAGCATTTTATCAGAAACTTTACATCTGTTATGTGGAAGTGAACTGAATGTCCCATGGTGGAAGCTATGTTCTCAGAGAACCGCAGTGCAGAAGCACTGCAAGCCTCAGCTCAGCAGGATGTTCAATCTATTTGTTTAGCATCTGCTGAAATAAATCTCTTCTGATACTGATGCCAGTCTCCAGTTTCATTTTCTTTTATGGTAAGGTTGTTATCACCAGCCAAATAGATTATAAGCTACTGTTGACTTAGGTTTATACTGTTGAAGCGACTTTCTGGTCAAAAAGAATGCGTCAATGATAAATATATGTTGTAAATTGTGATAGAGAACACTTGTATCATTAGTCTACAGAATAGTTAAAAATGTTTTCATAAAGTCAACTGAAGTAAAGACATCACTTAGTAAAAATCCAGAAAAAAAAAATTAATTCTCACAAAAGAAAAATTTTATTAAAAAAAAAAGACAACATAATTTTACAGCTATTTCATAAAAATGCTAGTGATACTTAACTCAGATAGTAGTTCTAAGGTGGAAATTAAGAACATAAAGTTTCCTCTGCTGCTTTCTGTGCTTCTTGGGCAGTCAGCAGGTCAAACAGTGCGTGCTGCTTCTCAGGATTGTTCTGCTTTGCAAAGCATGTATTGTGCAGATCTGTCCTGGAGTACTGAGTTTACATTGAGGCTATGGAATACATCCCCCCCAGGTGTTTGTCATCACATTATTACTGAAATGTCTTACTGATCGCATATTGCTACCAGCAGATGCAGTCATCTGAGCATAGCCTGATCTGCTCTAGATAAAGTCTAACCCATCAGTTAGTCTAATCTACTTGATTAACCCATCAAGGAAGATAGTTCAATCAAATCCAGGTGAATTTTCCTGGAGCTGCTATACAACCTCATCCCTTGACAGTGCTTGGCAATAACCCGCACCTGGAAGGCAGTGCCGGGCTGGAATTGGTGACATTTCCAACCAGTACAGCTAAACCTGGAGAGCTGTCTCTGGCTTCACCTAGGTTTGCCAAATTGTCCAAGGAGTCATAAAGACTAGCAATATATGTTTAAAAAATACTTCATTATTAACTTTCCTTTGCCAAACAGAGTACCACCTTACTCTTCTTCTTTAGGGTAAGAGAGGATGGTGGCTTTAGTTCCCTTGTGATGGTGTATGTAGCTGAGACTGAGTAATCCAGTTAGACTCTGTGTTTCAGAAACTTTGCATATTGCTATCTTGAAGATCAGAGCATCTCCAGATGTCTGGAGAAAATTATGTTTCAAGCACCCCAACCAGTGGCCCAGTTTTATCCTACTACCCTTGAACTTTTGAGAAGCAAGATATGTGTGTAGCTATACATAGAGATAGATCCTGAAAGTGGTTGAATAGCAGTTGCAGAATAACCACAAATGGATATGTTACCTCTATACAGTTTGTCCCATCAGACAGTTCTGGAAAGGGCTGATTATTTAAAACCTCTTAGAAAACCTTGACTTGAAAATCCTAAGATCTCAGGAACTCTCAGAATTTTATAGAAGTAATATTCAGCGCATTGTTTGTTTGTCTGTTTGTTTTTTCCTTTATTGATCATTCCTGATTCCACAGGAGGAGAAGCTTTTTTTAATGTCAGGTTTTTACTCGGCTTATGCAGGACCCTGGAAACAGTAGCTCCGTTTCCTCAGAAAATTGGGTTAAGGGCAGGTATTGCCAGCCTCTCTGCTGCCATTGCAGTAGGATGCAAAGTGTGCAGACAGCTTAGTTGCTGTGCTGTGGTGATCCTTCAGTACTGAGAGGTAGCTGAATACTGTCCTGTGTGGGGGCAGAGAGGGTGTTAATGTGGATAGTTATTTACTGAAACATCGGTTGAGTGTACTGAACCAGCTCAGATGATAATAGAGTATCTTCATGTTGGACTGGTTTTAAACCTGTGAGGCAGCTCTGGAAGACGTACAGCCCCGTCAGACATATAGCAGAGGTTTCAAATGGGGCACCTGCTGCTGCTGCTTCTTGCCATGCTGCCCGTTCTTCTGGAAGACAGTTGGTACCCCCAGGTCAAGGACATCTGATCGTTTTGTAAACTGGCTTCTGAACTTCTGCTGTTTTCAAATAGTGTGTTAAGGCAAAGTGAAAGCTGGAGCAGAAATCCATGTTTAAGTTGAGAGAAGAGTTAAAAATCCTAATTTATTTTTAAATAACCTAATGATCAAGACTTTTGAGCCTTTGTTGTCTCAAAAACTTAGTCATGTATAAATCAAATGCTTCTATTATGCATGAATAACAAGATTAATTTTTTAGTCTTTGTAGAATACAAGTTAAGCTGAACTGAAGGCTGGAGGCACTGAGATTCGGGAGGATGTACTGATTGATCTAAAGCCACCTAATTCATACACAGGTTCATTCATGCTGTGTTTTGTTGAAACAAAACTGACAGTGGAAATCATGAGGGTTCTTTGTGTTGCCCCAAGTAATACGAACATCAAAGGAATGTCATGGAGTTTTTTTTAACATGTTACAGCAACTCGAAGGATTAATTACAAAGAAAAACCCATCTGAATTTAGTGCTCTAAAACTTCATTAATATTATAACTGCTGTTGACTGAAATTGTCATTCAGCTCCTGTTTTTCCAGAAAGTACTAAAGGAAAAAGCACAACAAAACAAGCGAGTTCCAATGAAGGTCTAAGTTTTGAGGCTTCTGCTTACTTTTTAATTTAAAACATATTAACGTTGGCAAACAAGATCTGCTGGAGATGAAATTATATTGTCAGATTTCATTGTAATGTAAGCCTTGTTTAATAAAACATAACTGAAGTTAGATACCAATTTGTTTGTGTTTAGTGTTTCCTTGAGGCACCTTCTAACTGCTTAACAATGCTAAGCCTCAAAACATCCCTGTGAGCACAGGAAGTTAAAAGATTACATGCTTTACCTTATTGCAGTGGCAGAACTGAGATTGACCAATATATTGCTGAGCTTCTGATAACTGTATTTTATCACAGTGGTATGGGTTTGTCACAGCCAGTACTTAAATCCCATTGGCATTGGCTCTGTAAAACTCTTTACCGATTAGGAGCCTGTATTTTTCAGCTTATACTTCATTTGAAAGGGAAAAAAAAAGATGTCCTTGTGATAGATGCAGCAATATAAAGGATTAAGAATATAACACAACTTGCCCTCTTCCCTAGTCTTCCTCTTGTCTTCACCATACTTCAGTTTATATTTTTTTGTTCTTTTAAGACATCTGGTAGATGCTAGTTCTAAAATAGATAAAAACAGTAGGTAGAAAAATAAATGTATGTAGAAGTATATAAACAAATCTAAAGTAAAATGCTAAATTCCACTTAAGAGAAGTTAGAAGTCAAATGCTCTAAGTTAATTTTTTCTTTGTATATGCTGCTCAGTGTCTTTAAATCAATCTCATTAACAAAAAATACCCTATTTCAAGGGTAGTGCTTTAGAATCCAGCCACCCATTTGGCTGTATCTCATTCTGCTGTATAAACTTTTTGTATGAATGTTTTCATGCCAAAACACGTCAGTGACTGTATCTCAGAGGAGGTGCTGGGACTGTCACCCAGTTCCTTAGAAGAAGGCAAAGAAAACTATCTCGTATTTCAGTATATCACCTGGGGAGGGAGGGATGTCCCCTATAAACACTGCGCAGACTGCTGTAGAGCGCCGTCTCCTTAGAATGGCATTACATAGGGATCGGATCTTGACTGGAAAAACAGAAATTGTATTGGGCTGACATGTTTTCCTCCATAATTCAAGTTCAGCACAGCTATACAAGGAATAAAAAAATGTTGATATTGTCTTGTTCAAATGAACCAACTGAAAAAAATCAGATTTGCTGTTTGAATCTTGTTTTGATAACCCAGCAAGGGCTGACTGACTTGGCCTGTGTAGCCTTAAGGAATTATTTCCTTTTGTGCTACTGCTGAGAGAAATGTAAATTGCCACCAACTTTTTGTTTATGTTGGTAAGACCAAAATTAGATTGCTAATATTGGTCCAACCTCATGATAGGGGTTGATTCATACTCACTGTGAATCCAAAGCTTTATGGGTAAAGGAGAAGGAGAATGTACAGCATATTTTGAATAAAAGGGCTTTTTTATGCTGTGCTTTGTAGAATGAACATGATAATTAAAGCTGTTGTTTCTCTGTTGTTTCTCTATTTTTTGTAATTTGGAGGTGGCAAGGCATATTGCTGGCAAGGTATACTGTTTATATTAAACAGTTCTGTTTGGAAACCAGTGAAACAAATAAAACATTGCAGTGGTTTATGGAAAGGCAGATAGTTATATTCTTGAAAGAAAATAAGTAAAATCCTCAGATGTGTTTGTTGTTTGTTTGTTTTTTAACCATTTTAACATTATAGAGGTCCTTGTAATAATACAGATGAGTAGGAAAGCATAATTTTAGATTATGGTTAGTGTAGTAGCTCATTAACCACAAATAAAGCATGTTTGTCTTAAATAGAGAGTTGAAAACTGAGTATTTTGTTGTTCACTGCCATGGCATATATGTCTTTCAGAATTTGCTATATTATCTTTGAAGTATATTTCAATGTATATTAAGTATTTGGGATATTATACTTGTGAGTATGTTGACTGACTAACCAGTTGGACATTGTATAGCATTCTTCCAAAGACAAAATCCTAGTCAGTCCAGTGTGTTCTGCGTTGCTGTTGTTCCGTTTCCTACACCTTGTGCAAACACAGATTTTCTGACATTGGGAGGTATGACTTTCACATTTGTTAGAGTAATATTTTCAAGACATTATAAAAGCACTGTGTCAAATTATCTCACTAATGGGAGTGCAGTGTAATAGTGCTGAATGATAGGAAAGTGTGTGAGAAGTGCACTTTTAATGGAGTAAAAGTCTCATTTGCAAAGATGGGGCATTCGCTGCAGTGAGAGGAAGTGTGCCATACCTCATACTGTGCTCTTGCAATGCAGTCTCTTTGTGGACACTACATAATAGAAATATATTCCTTTGCAGGAAGAATAACCATAGGAATATGACTGTGTTATTGGGAGTAAGATGGGTATAGTGAAAGGCATCCTGAATATTATGTATAAAATACCATTAGAGGTGTGAGAGAGCAGACTAAACATTCATCAATCAGTTTTCAAGAATGCATGCTGTAATATAAATTAATATAATTTGTGTTACACAAGTTGCTGTGGAAATGAAATATGAAAAATGTTCAGGTTGAAGTTTTTCATCAGTGTATTTATTAACATTTTAAAGCCTGACTACTAGTTGCATTTTTTCTAATCTTCTCTGTGTGAATTGATTCCATCTGCTTCTAGAAAATTTGTCTCTGATGTCAAGTGATTTCATTTGAACTGAGAGAAGTCTGTAAAGAGACTGAAAATAAGGGGACATTTCTCTTCTTCTACTTCTAGTGCAGTCAGCTGCCCGTACTCCGAGATGAACTTGAACAAAGAAAGCCTCTTACCTGATCGGCTGAGTGGGGAGATGCCTGCAGCCAGTCCTGTCCCCAGAAACAGACGAGTGGAAGCAAGGGAAAGATCCCCCTCTCCTGTAATCAAGTAATTATGATCAGAGCCATGCCCCTGACTAACTGCAATGCTTTATTTCAGTGTTCTATAGTGTTATTTGTAGTTGTGTACAAGCTGAATTGTTTCAGGAAGGCCTGCCTATTTATCTGCATTTTCATTTATGGGAAAGGAATGGTTTCATCAGTGCTTATTGAAAATGTCACTGAACTGTCAAAGACTGATACTGACTTCACTATGTGTGAGTTAACAAGAGTTCAGTTTCACGTTCAGCCTAACTATGCAGGCTACTAAGTGGTTAATTGGAATTTATAGTGGATTGCTTGCTCATTGGTTTCACTGAAAAAAAATGATTTGTGTTTCTGTTGTTTGCTGGGTGGCCTTATTGACGTGGCTGTAAATTAATGGTGCTCTTTGAATAGCCACTATAAATTCTGTCATTATTGTGGGAGTGGGGAATCGAATTACTGGGACTGAGTTTTGCAAGAACGATGCATAACTCTGTAGCTGAAACTTCTTGTGGGAGTACTGTGAAAAGACAAATAGATGTGATACCAAGAGCCTCTTCAGATGACGGTTTTCCATCAGAAATTGTGGACACTGACTCCTGTGCTTGTTTCGTGTCAGGGTCATATACAGAAAATTTAAGAAGGAAGAGAAGAGAGGCTTTCTGTTCTTTACAAGGGCTACGTAAACATAAATGTGAAAATGTGAATGTTTATAGTGAAGATTTCATCAAGTTTCCTCTATAATTACCAAGTGTTTTCAATAGATGATATTTCAAATGAGAGTTCTCGGAGCAGTTTCAGCTTCAGGCTTTAAAAACAAAACATTCAGCTGTCACAGAGCACTGTCTAGTTCAACTGTTCTTGAAAGGGTAGGATGGTAGAAATCTGAAGTGACCTAATTACCCTCTGACAGCTAGCCTGAATATGGTCCCAGTGAAGCCAGTAAGGGTTTCACTACTGTTCTCTGTGATAGGAACAGTATCAAGTGCTACTTTTTTAATTGTCCCAATTGACAGATTGCATGACATTTCATAGGGTCCTAAATGAATAGGTGTTTATTCTGAGAGACGGGATAGGAGGAAAATATACTTGAAAGTTTTTTGTGTTACAAATATTTGAAGTGGGAAGTTTATTATCAAAAATAACATTAGGGAAGTTCTGTTCCTGTTGAATTGCCTGGAAGTTTTACCTTTGAATTCATGAGAGAGTATTGTGGTTTTTGAAAGTCCTAGGTGTACAATTTTAATTTGGTGCCAAGTGAGAAATTTGTGTATTTCTTTTTAAAAAGAAAAACAAAAAACAAAAAAAAAAACACTTATATGTCTTCAATTACACTAACGATTCTTAATTCATAAAAAAAAAATGAAGTGAACAACTCAGCTGCTCTCAGTTTTAAACATTTTGTTAATTTGTTCTCAGCAATGACAGAAAATGCCCCAGCCCTGGTCAAGTAGGTGCAAAATCTTCAATTCATAATCGATCATCTGGGAAAACTGTATCAGAAACAACTAAACAGGAAGATGGAGAAAGTACATCTCCTTGCAAGAAGCCCCTGATATGTGATGTGAAGGAAAAGAAGCCACCTGGGTAACTATCAGTTCCTTCCAAAGTGAGGGTTGTTTGGAGACTGGCAATTTAAAATGTGGCTTACTACGCAATGCAGTACAATGATTTTACCCACGGAGCTCTTGGAAGCAGTGGGGAGGGAGAAGAAATTTCTTCATATTAGAAGAACATAATAGTTTTTGTATTAGAAGCAGGGACGAGTGGAGTGTCACAATGTACTTAAGAAGTAAATAACGCATATCAGAAATGATAGGAAAAATACTACAAGACAGAGGAATTACTGGAAGCAATTCCTTAACTCTCAGGTTTTGGAATATGTTTTTGACAAAGAATGACATGGGATAGTACATTGGAAAATAATATTTATGGTATATAAAGGCTATCTTTAAACTAAAAAGATCATACACTTCTGTGTTTTCATGGGGATATGTGAGGCAATAGGGTTCCCTACATTTTTAATTAGCAACAGTATCAGTGCATTATTTTATTGGCTGTTTTCTTACAGAAATAGAAGTAAGACACCCTGGAACAAAATTGTCATTTGTTACATATTTACATTAACTACACTGTCGTGTTCATAATATATGAACTGTAAATGTTAGTAATAATAGAGTCTTCAGAGACTTTGGAGAGTTAGTTTTATATGGTGAATGCCTCACAGCTGATGATTGA
The DNA here is from genome assembly GCA_013399115.1 of Anseranas semipalmata. Lineage (NCBI taxonomy): Eukaryota > Metazoa > Chordata > Aves > Anseriformes > Anseranatidae > Anseranas > Anseranas semipalmata. The sequence continues at coordinate 70,583 of VXAA01003068.1, forward strand.
AACTTAACTGTCTTATTAAGACCCAATTTAATGCCCTGAAATGCCTATATAAGATTTCTTTTCTTTCCTGAACTAGTATTCACTCTCCTTTATGCCAAAAAGTCCTGTAGTAAGTATAAAATTAAACTTTATTTTTTTGAATGTGTAGCTTTTTACATCTTTTAAAGTCTGTCAAAAAATCTTTTCTTTAGAACATTCTTTCATATCATTTCACCCAGGTTACTATTATTATTAAAGCTGTATTGAAAAAGATCTATTAGGAGCATCAAGCAATGTTGATACACCTGTATCACAAATAAATAGCATTCATTAGTTATACTGCAGTGAATTTAAAGAGCAAAAAAGACAGAATGACAGTCCCATGTGTAGTTCTGAAATGACCTGTGTTAAATGATAGTTGTCATTCATCGTTTCAATCGTATTGTAGTAAATTAATCTTTTTCTGTAAATGAACGTTGACTTTACAGAATATCTCTTAAAATTAATTGAAGAACAATATATTTGGTCTTTCAATTTTTTAGAGGGTGTTATCTTTATGAAGTCCTAAAATAGCAGATACATGTGCTATCTGTTCACTGTATTGAGTCATTTTCATTCAGAGAATAACAGCCTTCAGCCCACTTGGAAATGCCCAGAGGCTCTGCAGGTTGTTTAACTGTTTGAATACACTGATGACTATCTGCAGTTTATCATCTAGCTTTCCACATTCTTTACGTATCCAGTATAGTCAGAGAGGACTTTCAATTGAATAAACCTCCTTTTCAAAAGGTACGAAAAATGGTCTTCGCAACATCAGGTATATATGTATTACTAGAGTTATTAAATATTGAGCAAATGCCCAGTGGATCTTTTTAGATGCGTATTCAAAGTACACATGTATAATTGAAGACATAGATATGCATACTTTTGTGCTCTTCAGCTGCTGAGCTTGTTATGTGGATTTAATTTTGCTTGACTTCACTACCGTTGTGTATGTCTTCATGTTCTAGGTAATATTTTGTTCTGTAGAAGTACTTGGTTCAGGAACCAACCACGTACACAACCAACCATGAGATTTATTTTGTTGTAAACCTAAGTGGTACTGGGTTAATTTCTAGTTCCACTTCCTCCTTTTCTTTCTGTCTTTCTGTCTTTCCGTCTTTCTGTCTGTTTTTTTTTGTTCAGTAAGAGGTATCTGTGCATGCAAATGATTATTTATACCAGAAAATTTTGGTTTGCAAAAATACATGTGTAAAAACTGGAGTATGTCCTCTGGAATGTTCCTGAAAATTCAAGGTAGAAATGGTATGCTTACAGCGTATTCAATTTTAAGTTGAAAGTGTCTTTACAGCATCTCCAAAGTAGCAGATGAATTTCACTGTAATAGGAATTCTACTCTGGAAGTATTTACAATTAAGGAAGATGAGCACTCAGGCTTGGGAATTGAATGCTACTACCTCATGCAAAAAATATATATGTATCTTCCAACCCCTCCTCCAAAATCTTCAATTAATTATATTAACTTGTATTTAACTAATGAGATAAAATTTCTGGAGGTATGTCTACATGAAAATTGTCCTTAAGAAAATAGAATGAAATAGAAATAGAAAAAGTATGTGTCTCCTCACAGCTTTTGGTGATCTCTGTTCCTTATGTTGAGTTACACTTGTCATTTATTTTGGCTTCAGAATTAATTGCGCTACTTTGTAGCATAATTCTTTAGAAGTTTTCTGTGTTTATGGAGGCAAGGAAAATAGTTTTTCAGTAAATAAGTAGAGGTGATATTTCTGAGAAAGATGCTGCGGAGAAGTGCACTGTAGCACAAGAAGGCATAACTGCTATATGTATACTACTGGCATTGCCTATCATACCACTATTATTTGTGTCCTACCAAACAACAAAGGCTAGATTTTCTGATCTCTTATGTTCATTTTGCAACATTTATAGTGTGCTAAATATATTTCATTTTATGTCAGTGAACTTGCAGCTCCTACCTGATTTATTCCCAAAAGCTTACTTGCATTGAGTAGGTATAAATGGAATCAATGGACATTAAACAGGTCTGTTTCTTCTATGGGTTTGTATTTTGAGGTTAGTTAATCTTGATGTCTAACAGAGTGTTAGCTCTAGTTTGTTTTTTTATCTGTGGGACGTTGGTAAAGGTGTTCTTGTTGATCACTTCTCTGGTGTTTAGTAAAGCATGAGTTCATGTAGTGGACTTCCTTACAGTCTTGACTTTAAGGACTTTCTGTCTGTCAGCTATTTTAACAAAATGTTTATTATGTACTTAGTATCTCTAGAGCTCTACATCTGTGATGGTTTAGTAAGAATTGGCTAGTGTTCTCATGTTACTAAAAAAGGAAGGAGATAAATACACACATAATGTCAGCAAGTTCATATAAACTTCATTTCTGTAAGAAACCAGGCTGGAAATATCTTATGAAGGCAGAGTTTGAAAAGAAACTTCTCAGGGCTGGCTTTAAGATCCCCCTTTAGAAGGTCTCTTACTTCCACTTCTCTAGCCCCATTTATCTCAATAGGGGAAGATGTTCCCTCTTTGCAAATGTTTGGGTTGGCAAAGCTGAGGGAGCAGCCAGAGTCAGCAGGCAAAGAGTGGCATTTTTGGCTGGGTAAGAAGTAATGCAAAAACAATAACAGAAGAGTAAAAATATTTCCAGTGAGATCATTAACAGCTGCACAACAATGTGTCAGTATAGTACAGGAGTTGGGGTGGAGATGAAGGTTGGGTAGAGAAAAAGAAGTAATGTTTAAGATGTTTAAGACAGCTCCTGTGAATGGCCTGAATAACCAGTAAGGCTTTGTAGGAGATGCAGCTATATATATATCTTTTTCACTCTTCCCTTCTTCTGCCATGGACACACCCACTGCCTTTATTTGTTTATTTTCTAGTTTCAGTTATGAAGTCAAGTGTGTTGATCTGATTTACGCAATTTTAGTTTACACTACTCTTGAGCCTTAATTGCAAAATTCATGTCGGTAGGCATTAGTGTTGCCATCTGTGTAAGTCAGAAATTAGATCCTCCCCTTTTTTATTTTATGATGATACAACATCCTTTGTGTGGGAATTCTGGAGTGTTAGCAATGATCTAGCATTGTTAGCAAGCATTGTCATCATGCTTAGTGATTTTTATGGTATATTAATAAAAATGAACATCTTATTTTCCTCAGTGGAGTACTACAGACAAAGGACTCCATAAAGAACAAAGACTGTGAAGAAGAGGAGACAGAAAATAAGCTGCTCATTTCAAATGAAATTAAAGGTAACTTAGCAGTACTTTTGATATTTACACTTGATATTAAAATCTGCAGAACTAAGGAAGTATGGCATTTGTTGTAATTCTTCATTGCAACTTATTTTCCACATTCGCTATTTGAGTCCAAAATTTTTTTGACAGTAGCACTTTCAGTGCTGTGTTTACCTTGTAATCAACAGAGGGTTTGCTAAGAACTTCATCATAGTTGTAAAGATGAGTTCAAACTGTATGCTGGTATAAAAAGTTTCCTTTCACTGAGTTTTACAAATAGGTAATTACACCAGTCTGAGTTGTAAAGGTATTATGTTCATTTATTGCTTCAAAAATGTACTGGAAGAAAGTTGAAGATGCAGAGTTTAACATTTACATATTACAGTTATAATGCAACATTAAGGTGACTTACTCAGCTCCATCTCATTCTGTTGTGCAGTCTGATACTTTTCCAGCAGCCCATATGCACAATGGGCCCTTTTAGTATGAATTATAGAGGGAAGGCTAAGATATTTAGTTCATTGGAAAACTGGAAACAGTCCAATAGGGGGCCACCAAGATGACTAGGTGGTTGAAGGACTTGACACAGAAAGAAAGGTTGAAGGAATTGGCTTTGTTCAGTCAGAGTCTTCCAGTAACTAAACGGTAGTTATAGAGAAGGTAGGTATACCCTCTGCTCCAGGATGCACAGTGGTGGGATAAGAGGTAATGGGCATGAGTTGCTTCAGGGGAAATTCTGTCTGGTTATAAAGAAGAAACTTTTCACCATGAGAACAACTGGAATAGGCTGCCTAGAAAAGAGGTGGAATCTCTCTTGCTGGAAGTATTTAGGACTTGGCTTGACATGACCCTGGATAACCTAGTCTAATGCTTTGTTCTCAACAGAACATTGCATCACAGGGTCTCCAGAGGTCCCTTCCAGCATGGACATTTTTTTGGTTATGTGTTTCTGTATGGTTACATACACTGCTGTGTCAAAACTCTTGGCTGCACACTGATCCAGTTGGACAGATTGAGGTAGCTGTTCATTACTCATTTTTATCGTCATCATTCAGAAAGAATAGAGTACAAAAACAGAACATCACAGTCTTACCCTTGATATCTATGAGACTTAGTATGTCAGGCTATTTAGTTACTGGACTGAATTGGTATATTGTTTCAGAGCAGCTTTTGCTACAATAATATGTCAACTCATACAAGTTTAATGAGATGCTAGATGCTCTTCATTTGATGATTTAATTCCATAACTTTTTAGATATTTCTTCAGCAGTTTGTTGTGCAACACAAAATTTGAAAGGCCTTTGTCCAGAAATATTAAGTAAGACTTGAGTAGCTGTGATTCTTTAAGGGCTACATTTCTTACCTTTTAAGTGAGCTCATCCTCGTAAAAACCTGAAAAGTCTTCTAGATTAGTAGAGCATCACCTAAGCATAAAATTAAAGTAGTGCTTGATTTTTAATTATTAACCTCTGATACATTTCTTTTACCTTAAAAATTTGTTTGTCTGGCAGCACTTTCCAAATGGATCTAAGAGGCACTCTGGAGAGTGTGTGAAATATGAAAGATTCTGTCTCTTACAAGAGGTGTGAAAGTCCAGGTTGTTACAGCGTTTTGAAACATGATGTAGTGGAGAATTCTGGAGAAAATGAAACATTAAAAGAGGACTCTTTCTAAAGCAGATGAAAGAGGTTTTGGTCATTTGAAGTATTTTGTTTGAGCAGAATAGAAACATACTGTTCTGATGTTGCATTATATAACGCAATACAAAACTTTTAAAATCAAATTGTTCTGAATGTTTTAAATTATCTGCAATTCTTCATTTATTCTGAGAAAACCGGTCTGATTTTATGAAGCATTTTGATTTTGGCAGAATTGACTATTTGAGTAAAGTTTCACCAACAAGCTCTGCTTACTACTTAGGATGCATTTCTGTGTAGGGTCCTGCATGAACAGATTTGTAAAACTAGAACACTTTCTTGCATTATTATTTAACAAAGTGGTTCTTTGCCTTCTTTCTGTACACATAATTTTGTGGCATTATTTGTGTAAATGTGGTGTTGTACTTAATCTTTAGAATGGAAACAGATCATTGAGTTCTTGCTATCATAGTCACAGAAAGCTCAAGCTAAACTAATTTCAATGGTACAGACATTTGTGAACTGTAACTACTGGCACCTGAGCTTATTGCCGTATTTTTTCTGCATGTCACTTACATTATTATTCTTCAACCTATCTTTGCCATCCTCACTTGACCAGATCTCTACTGATACTTCATAAAACGCGTGCTGTGCTTTCTTCCCTTTTTTGGAGAAAGATTATTTGGAGCTAAAGAACTCCACTGAAATCAGGGCCCCTTTATACTAGTTTTTATTTATGGACACAAATCCTGTGTTTAAAGCACTGATACAGGCTTGGGGCTACAAGATGCATGAACAGTGTTAGGGGTCTCTCATAAATGCCAAAAAGTATTTGCCACTTGGCTTCCTTGAAACTTCAGGTGATATTTTATTGGAAGGGAGCTAACTACAAAGATTAAAATCAAGTGAGGAAGACATTTCAGGGAGAATGGTAACAAGGCACTCTTAAGTATGAAGAATGTAGAGGCAGGTGGATTGATGCTGAAGCAAAATGTCATCAGAAAAGAGCAGTGGTCAGGACTAAAAGTGTTTCTGCTATTTTGCATAGAGCTGGCAAGCAGATTTTGTTTCTTCACTTACCTGGTGCAAGGAATCCTGTGCCTCTGTGGTGAAACTGGCTAACACATGGTGAACTCCAAGGTCCTGTTCTCCTAAATGTCCAAACTGGGACTTCGCGTTGGGACCTTATTTGGAGTGCATCATGTGTTTTATCTGGCCCAGAAACATGCTCCATGGGAAACAGGGCTTGCGCAACAAGGAAGACCGGAACATGAGGTGGGTAGAACTCTTAGATGCAGTGTGGTGGTTTTACCCTGCTGGGCAGCTGAACTCCACCACAACCGCTCTCTCACTCCCCCTCCTCAAAGGAAAAAGGGGAGAAAATAAGATGGACAGGGCTCAAGGGTTGAGATAAGGAAAGGGAAATCACCCATCAGTTACTGTCATGGGCAAAACAGGCTCAGTATAGGGACATTAATATAATTTATTACTTATCACTAGCAGACTAGAACAATGAGAAACTACAAGCAAACTACAAACACCTTCCCCCACCCACCCTCTTCTACGTCCTCCCCCTGAGGAGCGCAGGGGAACAGGGAATGAGGTCTGCGGTCAGTCCCTAACGCTGCGTCTCCACCGCTCCTTCACGGTCACTCTCTGCCCCTGCTCCACGTGGGGTCCCTCCCACGGGATGCCGTCCTTCCCAAACTGATCCTGTGTGGGCTTCCCACAGGCTGCAGCTCTTCGAGAACTGCTCCCAAATGGGTCCGTACCAC
>VXAA01003068.1:77558-129716 GCA_013399115.1 Anseranas semipalmata
GCTGGGCTCTGCTCACAGAGGCCACCCCTGCAGCCCCCCTGCTACCAAACCCTTGCCACGTAAACTCAATACATGCAGAAACTCAAAAGTCTGGTGTTATAGACAGGGGTCCTCTGCACTGTCTTTTAGAATACATTACCCTGACTAAACCTCAGCTTCTTTTTGACAGGGATTTGCTTGTTAATAACTAGAGTTCTTGAATGGGAATAGATGGAATAGAAGGTTTACCATTATGCAGTGTCACATTAGTGAACTTACTTTCCACTAACCTCATTCATAACTGGCTGAACTGTGTTTGCTGCAGTTTTTTTAAAAACAACAACAAAACACAGCATGGGACAGATGTCCAGCATAGAATTTTCATCTGGAACTGTTAGGATATGACACTGCTGTAAACTACAGAAAATAAGGGACATAAGTGATGGATAGGTAACCTTAGCAGGCATTGCTGCTACTCGTTATGTCTGTACATATATGCTCTTACATATGCATATGTTTAAACGTGCAATTTGCTTGGAATTTTCTTGGCATAGTATTGTTGTCTGTTATTTATTTTACAGTAGCAATGCATTACATGCTTTGCAAATGGAAAACAAACAAACAAAAAGAATACCCTAATATACTTTTATTCTCAACTCTTAAGACATTTCTTAGAAAGAAAAAAATAGTGAGCTAAGGAGGGGGAAAGGATTCAAGGAACAATGAGAGATACATTGTTCAGTAAAAAAGGCTTTACGTTCAAAATGCTTGCTGCCTTGCAGGACTATTTTTTTGCCACTGAGATTTTTAGAAATAGAAGCTCTAAGGAACATTTGAAGAACAATAGTAAAGTGTAGATAGACATTTAAGGATATCACATCCAAGAGTAAGTGTATGATGTTAGAAAAAATGAAGGACTATACAAATTTAATGAGTGGGCTGACAATACTGAGTAAATGGTTTGAGAGTCGACTTTGGAATAATGGATATTGGATATAAAGTGAAGATAGGTCTTGAAAGTAACAAAAAATAATTGGAGGACCAGAAGAACCCAAAAGAAAGGGAGTTCAGAGTTGCTGGGTTTGCTAAGAACTGTACTGCAGCGTTTTGGAGAGAATGTGTTTCTCTAGGGTAGACAATATGATGTTGCAGTAGTTGTAATATGACTCTACATCCTGGGGGAGAATTATAGCTATGTAGATGCAGAAGAAAGTTACGTAGTGGAAATTCAGAAAGAAAAAGCATAGCTTGTGTATGAACCTTGAGTGAGGCCTGATCTTCAGATGAGCAAGATGATTCTCATCTTTGCAGTGATCAAAAAAAGACACAGGGGACAGGATGCAATGAATAAGGCTGAATTCTGGTTTTGTTCTATGAAGTTTGGGGTGATAGAGACTGGTCTAGATGAAAGAAGGTAGATCTGATACAGAGATTAGGAAGTTTTCTCATGTGGAGATGTGTTTGAATTAGGCAGACTAGGAAGTAAAGCTGTCAGAAATAAGGTTCCAGCTATTGCAGAGACATTCTGGAGCCCCTACTAGTGAAGGGTGTGGGGAAGATTTTTCATAAGAGCATTTAGAGATGTAGAACAGAGCAAGGGAAGTCACAAAAGCAAGGTGAATACAAGAGTTCACAAAGGGCCATTGAGATGTAAAAATGGTGTGATAAATCAAGAAGGAAAAAGATCAAGACTGAGTTGGAAGAAATCAACTTGCATTTAGGTAAGGTAAGTTTCAGAGCAGTGAAAGGGGCAGAAGCTGGAGTGAAATTGGAGAACTCGTGTTCTTTTGATGATGATAGAGATGACTGGGAGAAAGGAAATAGTACTACAAGAACTGTAGATGCAAATGAACTCAAGAATCTTTTTTAATGATGGGAGAGACTGGTTAGATGAGGCTGGAAAACACCTTCAGTAAGGTTTGAATTGGGATGATGCTGAGGTTACAGGTTGGGGTAACCAACATGATAGTGGTGGGAAATATTGAAGGGAAGGAGGTAAGGGGAATGCGATCTTTGGAGCAAGGGTGATGGAAAAGGTGAGCACAAAAATTGTATGCATCATGGAGAGCAGAGGGGAAGGATTGGGTTAATGAAGTGATAGGAAAGGGCAGGTGCAGCTGAGGGAGAATGGCCATTTTTATTTTCTTTCCGTTTTTCTCTTGGGAGAATCAGCAAGATTGTCTAGAGAAAGGAGGAGAAAAGAGTTTGAGAAGTGAAACAGATGCTGCAGTCTGACAGTGTGAGCTTAAGAAGTAGATTGGTTAAGATAAGAAGATGACAGAACTGATGTGGAGGAGACTAAAACTGTAGAGAAAAAAGTTGGATTTGTTGCAGCATTTCTGCAGAGACATCTCTCATCTTTACAAGTAGGAACAAAGGAAGCAGGTGTGCAGATGTTGGAACTAGAAGTTTGAAGCTGGTTTCAGTATGTTTTTCCAGCATATAATACCCTACATAGTGTAGTAGCAGGGTACTTTCCAAGTTAGTACCTGCTATGCCTGCAGAGCTGGTATTTTTACTAATACGGTATGTCTTTCCCTTCCTCTGCCCTCTCCCAACACAAAAGAAACTATGTTTTACATCAGTTTTACTGCTGTACCCGAGTCTACCATAGTAGTTTGTCGTGTCAGTGCAGCTATTGCTGCTTCTGCATTAGCAAGTAGTATGACCCAGCAGAAGCATATTTGTGAAGTGAATCATGTGGTAGTGAAGATACAGTGTGTACAGTAGCCCCATTTCAGGTGAATTATTTCTTGGGCTTTACTTCTCACATGCACTGCATGCCCATTAGTGATTGGAGCACACTAGGCGTGCTGCTGGAGCTTAACCTTCTGGTTTAGTTTCATCCAGAATAAATCCAGCCTGTTTCATGCAGTGAACCAAGGTCAGGTAAGTGGGGAAGATGAGGCATTTCACTTCAACCTGCTCCTAACCTGAACTGAACAGTAATGTAATCACTTCCTATGTTGGCCACATTATACATTCCAAACCAGTCCCACTGTGCTGGTAGAAATCTGTTACAGGAATACGTGCCCTAGTTGTTGGGAACAAATGTATGAAAACTAGAACAGTAAGAATAGAGGGATCTGTGAATAACAGCAACTTCCCAAAAATGGAAATAAAATGGAGCTATAATAGAAGTGAGCAATCCAAACAAGAATAGCACAGAGATTTGTGAGTGATTGTGTGAAGTAATGTTAATAAGGAATATTAGATAGAGATTCTTTGTTGACTGTTTCATTCAGAAATCAATTCCAGAGATTTTCCAGAGTCTTACTCTGCAGCTGGGAGGCATTCAGGCCTGAGTTCGTAGCAGGGTTGTTGCTTTTGCATTTGCAATGGATCTAAATGAATGTAGATGTCTTATGCAGTTTGACATAATTCAAGGCATGACTCTTCACTCTTTCCTCCTACACACATCTGCAACAGCTGCTGCTCTCCAGACAGCAGCAGCAACAGCAGCATGTGGCTGAAGCCACCCTCCCACCTGTACATTTTCTTTGAGGCAGGTGGGATGGGAGCCTCCTTCCTTCCATAATGGATAAGTGAGATAAAAAGGGAAATGACCTTGCAAAAAAATATATATATTTATATAGCATAATGGAGGAGTTAAATGTTATTTTCCAAATAAAACGTTAAGTTAAAGTGGAAGCAGGGAATTTGCAGACATTTGTGGTTTTTTTTTGTTGTTGTTGTTTTTTTCTCAGAAGAACTGAAAAACATTTTGTTGTGGATGAGGCATAAATGTTGTGTGGGCTGGAACTGTTCAACTGATTCACTTGGAATTTTATAGCAATGCAGTGCTGGTTTTGATGAAGTTTTACAGCTCAACCCTGGCATTAAGTTAGTTCTTGTAGTACTGTGTAACTGTTAAAAGTGGGTGTTATTTATTGTATCAAAATATTTAAAATTATGTGACCTATGGTGTGATATGCCAACTGTTGTGTTAGAATAACGTTGTGTTATGTTGAAGGAACTTTTTTCCCTGTAAGAGTAGTTACATTTATGTAGAGCCAATATAATCACAGTCATACTACTGGAAGAAAACTCACGGTACTCCTCTAATTCTGGCGTAAGCAAAACTGTACAGCTTTTGTAGGGAGGCCCATATATATTAATAGAAATGAATGTGATTTTACTGTGACTGATCTCATCACCAACTGAGGGATTTAATGCTTATTTATTACTTTCTGTTGAAGATATTGAAGAACCCAACACCCAGAGGCTTCTTTCTCAACCAGTTGTTGTGTCTTCAAAGCTGCAAATCCCTGGCCTACCCTTGCGCTGGGAACAGCACAGCAAGCTCCTTCCAAGTGTAGCTGGGATCCCAGCCAGTAAAGTTTCTAAGTGGAGTACAGATGAGGTAGGTTTTCCCTGTATCTTTTGCCTCACTGCCACCACCCTCAACTTCTTGGTTTATTCAGAGCTGTAGATTAACCCCATAAATTAATGATAATGCATTAGTACTCAAAGGACTAGAGTCAGCCAGACCTAATTTAATAGGTCCTCAAAATGCCCATTCAGCTGCCATCAAGCCCTAGAAGCAGTTAAGTATTCATTCACACATGTATAGATACAGGTATAGGCATAGATATAGGTACATAGATAACTGTATATGTATATATATTCAGTGGGGTTAAAGAGGGAAAGAGAAGTGCTAAGTGTATGGCCCACTATGTGCTCTATCTCTACACTAAAGACATCTAGCACCCTCACAAACATTCTGTGGGAATGATTCAGGGGTCAGCATGGACCAAGGACTATTTCCTATGCAAAGTCTGGATGTGGCACACTGTTACGGAGGGTGAGAGAGTAGTGTGGAGAGAAATAGTATGGTTATGGTCAAACCATGACATCTGATTTCAAAATCAGAGCCTTGTCACTGTTCAGGTGTATAGCAATGCTTGGACAGAGAGGGTCTAGTCCCTGCTTTGCTTTCAGAAGTGCCTATGACTAAGGCACTTTTTTTGTGGATGGAAGAGTTGGATCTCCTCTAATCAGAAGAAAAAAGAAAATTGAAAAAGGATTTGCTAATCCCTCTGCTGTAAAGAATAAAGGAGAAGAAGGCAGCAGCCATTTGTGTTTGTGTGAAGTGATTCACCAAGAGAGGACTCATGATTCTGGATCAGCACGGGTAGAATAACCTGACTGATTTTGAGGGAGTAGCCATATCCCACTCTTAGATGTCCTGTGCACAAGAGTGGCATATGCTCCAGTTTATTAATCCTGTCCTTACACACCCAGCTGCATGACTCAATGCACTGACAGAACGTGAAACACCTGATTTGAGGATACAAAAACAGCTAGAAACCTTTGCTTTAATGGTTGTCAACCTTTAAGATTGCATTGAGAAGACCCCAGTCCTACTAAATCTGTCATTGTATTCTTTGGTGTCAGGTCTCTGAATTTATACGGAGTTTACCAGGATGTGAAGAACATGGCAAGGTGTTTAAAGATGAGGTGGGTGAATTTTATTTCAAAAAATCACAGCGTGTAAAGCTTAGTGGAATGATTAATTTTATTTCATCACTAAAAACACATATAAAGTATTTGGATGAAGTGTATGTTTGAAGTCAGAAGCAAATGTATGGAAGATTAGGTCATTTTGCAGCTCGTGGAGTGGGAAGTAAAGAAGATAAAACTAGCTAAGTTTCAGCCAGGTCTTGTCTGATCACACTTACCTCTTGAAGCTCTTCCTCCTGATACAGCCAGTTGATGAATGTGATTTGAATGAGCAGGAAGTGAGAGGATCTGAATGCTTCTGACTAGGTTTAGAGGAGTGTGTACTCTGTGAACATGCCAGGTATGCATTTCTGGTATCTGAGATTGCCATGCCAAAGTTGTCATTAGGAAGTGATAGGACTTCACAGTACCATAGGTGTTTATAATCTGTATTGACTCTTGCTTTTCCTCTCAGAGGTTTGTTACTCCTGTTACTACTTAGTTCCAAGAAGGCTATTTGATCACAGATTGCCAGAGTGAGTAGTTAGGTAGTAGTAGTAGGTGCTTATCTCAGCCAGATCACCTGAATGGGCAGGGTATGATACTGTAATATCCCAAGTCAGCCATACTTTCAAGTTAAGAATAATTCTGGCACTTCTTAAACTTGAGAAGGTAAATGCACCTTCTGAGGAGAATGCATACGCATGGCACTGCTAATCCTCTCCTGTGACAGAAGTTTTCAGGCTGTAGATTTTAATGACTATTACGGTTGCATAACAAAGGACTGACACGCGGCATCTCTGGGCATTCTGCAGTTGCTTAGACTTTAGACATTTTACAGTTGTGGCAGGTATACAGGCCTAGCTCATTCTCTGTGTCACTTAGGATGTCTTTCCAATTAGTTTAAAGATCAATAACAGCTGGCATGCTTCTGATCGAGCCAGCAGATGGGAAGCACCACAGAGATGGATGAATCCTAAACACTCATTCTCAGAGGTGTAAGAAAATACTTGGTCTTGTTAGGATTCAGCTTATCAAGCTTTGTCTGTGAGTAACAAATTAAATATCTCTGGGACCATTCTTTGTCAGGGAGACCAACCAGAGTAGACTGGCTGGCATCGGTACAGTTTACAGGACCATCATACCCCATCTACTAATTCTAACTCTCACAAACGGGACTGAAAGATGTTCATTCTGGAATACCCTTTCAAGCTTACAACTGAAGGGCTTTCAGTAGGTGGAAGGTGTTGGTTCAAACTTCTGCTGTGGAAATAAACCCTCATCCTGCTTATATTAAGATGTTGCAGAAAGATGGGCACCCCCACATCGCCACGCTTTTGGTTCTGAGCCCACCCAGTTTGGCTTTGTGCACAAAATGAGTTGACACTAATCGTCATAACCTCTGTTGCTGGTCTCACTGTGATGTTTCTCAGCTTGCAGTGCTCTGGTGTGCGCTGCAGTGTACCTTGAAGCAATCTGCCTTAGCAGCATATGTGATCCAGGTAGCTCGTGTTCTGGTCTTACAGGAAATGAATTGCACTAGTTCTATCTCAAATGAGTATGTCTAAGTCTAAGCAGTGCTCCTAATTTAACCACAGGTGGCTTTTAGGCCTAGCTGTCCTGCTTATGTTACACTGAAAAGTTGCTACAGATACCAAAGTGACCTGAAGCCTACACAAGAAGTGTTTGCCCCAGTGAGGCCCTGGGAAGTGAGGGCCTTGCCTTGTGGCTTTCATGCTCGGATTTAGCACCCCTGGTGACAGAATGATTTGCTTACAGAGAATATCCACTTGTAATGTTTATTAAAATAGCAACACTACTAGACTAGGAGTAAAAATAAGTGTTTTCAAAAGTTGTGTTTGTATCGGAAGCAGTTTTACCTTGTCTAGCCCACATTTACATTTGGGGTCAAATTAATTTTAATTTGCTATTGAATGAACAGAGAAGAGTGGCCTGAAGAGGGTTCCAGTTCTTTAGCAGGGAATGAAATCCGCAAACTTTCTTATACAGGCCTGCATACAAGGAGCAGCTAAGATAGGTAAAAATAGTTACTGTGCTACAGTACTGCTGAATTCTACTTCATTTACCTATTTTACTTTTCAGTAGCTTTTAGTTTATACTGTCAGTATGAAAGTAAAAACGGGTTACCTAAAAATCAGCCAGACAGTTGTTTTCAAGCAGAAAGAGGATCATCATCCTGTTCTTTTCGACTAGCTAATCTGTCTAAAAAGTTTATAGCAAAGCTGTCCTGAAGTTTGAAAGCATTTGTATTCAGCCATTCCTTTACATTGTCTGGGAGTTTTCTTTTTATGTTTTCTGAAACATCTATACTGCTGCACTGTCAGACCTATTAATAGCTTTGTGTGTTTTTCTTTTAAAGCAAATTGATGGAGAAGCATTTCTGCTAATGACCCAATCAGACATAGTCAAAATAATGAGCATTAAACTGGGACCAGCCCTAAAAATCTTTAATTCCATTCTGATGTTCAAAGCTGCAGAGAAAAATTCACACAATGAACTTTGAAGATAAAGGAAAATGTGTACAAGCCAGCTTTCTCCACTGGAGCTCATGTTTTATTCAAAGCACAAAGACTCACTAGAATTGTTGACTAAGGACTCTCAGAATGGAAGAAAAGTATGTTCAGCACTGGTGGACTATTTATATTCTCCTAGAGCCAGTACACATCTGAATCCTTCTGGGAAGTGCTCAAGCTTTTAAGAAGGTACTGTGTAACAACTGAGTCAGCTAGACTTATTTACCAAACTAATGGCGCTAATTCTCCATGGATGGTTAGGATCCCTAACTCTCTCTGGACATCAAGAAAACCTTCATTAATTATTTATGCTGTATTATATAAGGGAATGTTAATATTTTCTAAGAATTCTTGAATTCTACTTCATGTACCCATTTTACTTTTCAGTAGCATTTACTTCATACTATCAAAATGATTAGCCAAAAATTAGGCTACCGGTAGCCAGATGAGACTGTTATGGCTAATATGAATTTGTGCCATAGTTTAAAAATGAAACAGTTAATGTTACATATGTGACACTTTATGCTACAGCATATAACTTTACAGATTATAAAACTGTCTGTTTGCTTGTAACAAAACAAACCTTGTTGGGGTTGAAATTATAATGCTTTTTTGATAACTGAATGTTTTTACTTTTGCACGATTACAAAAATGTTATGTGAGTTTTTCCACCAGCATCTTTAATGTATTTTACCAAAAGATCAGTATAGAGAAGGCTGCAACTGAAAAATAAAGTTTGACTTCATAGAAGACTTTCATTTATGCTGCACAATAGAGCCCCAGCCTTTTACGTGGGAGCCTGCTACAGTCCTTCAGCACATGAAGGAAAATACATGTATTTTGAGGTAAGACTATTAGCAAAAAAAAAAGAAAAGAAAATATATTTATTCTTGTCTGCACATGCTAGTCTCCAGTATACTTACCACAACAGTGGAGAAAAACAATGTGCTAGAGCTAGGACTGCTACTCTGGCTTCATATTCAACATAAGCTTGTTTTCCTAATGGTGGGAGAATTACTTAACCCACCACTTCCTAGTTCGAAAGTCTGATTTATAAATGAATGAGTCATAGGGAGAAAGCCAAAGCACGGAGGAAAAACTTAAACACATATGGTGCATAGGCACGAACTAGGTAAAAGGCATGGGTTTCACTGGGTCATTAACAAGGCTGCAGATTCGACTAGCAGGTACTTAAGTGAGGCAACTGTCTTTCTTGGAGGATTATTATAACAATTTGTCAGGGAAAGTTGTTGCACATGGTATATATACGTAAGATGTAAGCCGGATGCACTTTAAATTGGAGAAAGCCTAGCTACTGGTATATTGAGGACTGTACCAGAATTTTGCTTTTGCAAGGAGAGAGGAGTTGGATCAAGCTTTTGGCAGCCCTCTTCTTAGTGCTGAGGTGGGCAGTTGCTCAGCCTGTAGAGTTACGAACAGTGTTTCTGTTGCACAGAACTTGGAGAATTTTAAATCTTCGCACAGATTTTGCTAGGCTGTTCTTTGGCTGAAGTTCCTTAAGATTTCAAGAACTCTTTGTGCCCCTTCCAGATCACATTTGGGGACTGGTACCTGCCATAATATGAGGTAAAACAGGGTCAGTATGAAGTAAGTTGCATTGCTCTGTTAATTTCCTTCCATAGCATTGCATAAATAATATTTTTACATTTTGTTCAATATTTGTACAGTCAAATTGCACTCTTATTGTACTACAATAAATAAAACCTGAATTGGAGCTGTCTGTTACATTTGTGTATGCCCAGGTTTCTCAGATGAACGCAGGTGTTCCAGAGGGTGGCGTGGAGTAGCTCTTCACTGTAGCTCAGTGTGGCCATGAGTTTGAAAGCACAGCTTAGCTACTGCTGTCTGACCTCACCTAATCTCACCTGAGATTCATGGACTGGATTTTGTCATTGACAACAGCTGAAGTTGCCCACACAGAACAGTAAAATGCCAAATTCTTTGGTTTTCTTTCCTTCTGTCCTTTCATGTAGTTCACTTCCTTGAAACCTCACCCTCTGTGCATGTCTCTTTCTCTCATGTGCCAGCTCTGTAGCCTTCAGTGAGAACCAGTGATTTGCCACTCAACAGAGATTACTTGGATTACTCAGGTACCTGAGTTTTTATATACCTACTTACCGAGTACTGTGGTTTAAAGAAATGGTTTAGAATTAATACTGTTTACAAGATGTAGAAGACCTCACTTAAATGATGCAGAGCCTAACTTCTCATTCATACAGCTGGCACTCGCTAGTGAGGACTTACTACATTCTTCATTTTTGTCTAATATGTGATGGGGTGACAGGGTATAGCACTTCTGTTACAAAGACTACACCCAGCAAATGCACTAGGAAACTGAAAATACCCAGGAGACCTACTGAATTTTTAAAATGGCAAATGCAGTGTTTTTCATGTTGTATTGGAGGTGGCCCAGCAGTTACATGGGCTAAGGATATCCCACAGTTTCCTTGGGAGGCAAGTGAAAATCCTAAGACTTTAGCAAGAGAGTCTGGCCATTAAATGCAGTATTCTCCCCTCATACCGCAGTCTCCCGCTGTAATCTCCGAGTTGGACTCACCCATGCACAGCCAAGGCTTAAGGAAACTTCTGCAATCTTCCAAGCTATGTGTTCGGGTGTGAAGAATAGTAGTGACCACAAATGCTGCTTTGCCTACATGGACACTTTTAACACTAGTAAGAGGTTGAGCTCTTTATCAGAATGTAGTGTTTTAATAAAAGCCATTTGCCATTCTGTATAGACTAACTAATGCACTGGTCAAGTTTGCTGGCAGCCGCTACTGTCCATAACTAGGAGCCTGTCTGAAGCCATCCACTATCATGCTCTAACCCCCTGGGATTTCCAAACATGCAAGGGGCTTAAGGAGTTAAGAGGGCCATGTTAGGGAGAAGAGGAGGCTACGGAAGAAGAGCGGAGAGGGCCTCTGTTCTGTGTGGGCAGATAGGACATGTACCATGTGGAAAAGGCTGATCTGTTCTGGGGAACAAACTCAGAAAGAAAATGAAGCATTCATTCCCCAGCGCCAAAGCAGTGGTAACAAACGCACATGGCAGCATCCCAAATAAGTCATTTTTGCTACTTTGAGAGCTCATCTCAGAATCCTTATTTAGCAAATTTAGGATTAATGTTAAAAGAAAGAAGAAAAGAAAAGAACATTTCATGCATGGAGAAAAGAATGAAAAGTCATCATCCTGCAAATTATAAATCAGGCCCAACATTTTAAAACAAAAAAAACTATTTAAGTACTTTCAATAATTGTATGATCATAATGTAGTGAGACAGTGGTAACAAGTAAATCTTTAATTTCTGTCGTATTAAATGTATTAGCATCTGAAGCAGCAAAGTGCTCACATTAACTCACAAATATGTTTTTTAAATTCTGATGGTCAGAATATCTGAATTTGTAAAATGCTCTATATGGAAAAATAATACACGACACATGCAGTAATCTAGAAAATTTTATTTTCTCTCATGCTTCCAAACTGCTCTAGAATTTCCATTTAAAATAATGAAAATGCTCAGATTTTAGATTTTTAAAAAAGTAGCCAGCACAATAAAAAAGACAGGCATTATTAAACATAACTGTTACAAATATGCATACACTTTCACTAGAAAGAATGGCACTGATTCATCTTCACAACAAAGGGATTTATTTTGACAAAATGCCAAATGTTCCTGAGACGAGTGCTGTGTACACTAGCAAATACTGGGATGTTCAGGCATCTCCAGCCCTTTCTTCACCTGAGCTGGGAGGGATGCTGGACACCTCATCTCAAAGACCAGGGACTCCAGGAAGTTCAGTGTCCTGTGGATTCTGTTTGGGCATGGGATATCGAACACGTGAAATGCAGCTACCAGCGCTGCCAGGGCTGTGGTGCAGTCATCAAGCTGGGCTACCTCTTCTTTTTCTACGTACAGAGCAAACTCGCATGAATTCACATTGAAGGGATTTTTTACTTCCAACACTGGTGTCACCACCTTCACCTAAATTAAAAAAAAGGGTATTTCAAATGATGTCACTGCATCACTTTGGTGAACTGAATTGTAAATTGTAACAACATCTCAGACAATTCAGTAAGCCTGATAATACAGCTTGGAATTTAACTAGCATTTCTGTGAATATTTGCCTTTTATCCAAAAGGCAGGCTAATGTTATCCTTTTCCAGGGACTAAGCTGAGCCACCAAAAGGCCAAGGGATGGACCCAGGCAGCTCATACAAGCAAGAGACCACAGCCAGTGGTGCTCTGCCTCCTACCTAGAATCACAGAATCATGTTTCTATACCTCCTCATTTACTGCAGCAAACAGACTGGAGTCATCTCCAAAGACATCTGGCAGAAGTAAACATGCAGCAGTCATCTTCATATCTGTCAAAGGCAAGGATTTCTACTAAATTACAAATTAAAACACTCTGGCACTGTGGTATCGTCCTGGAAAAACAGACTGTGGCTTATGAAATAGCTAACAGCTTGGCAGTGGAACTGCCACTCAGTCCATTTTGAAGAGTAGCTTGTGCCACAGTAAGGGTTTAGGTGCTTCAGCTGGCAATGGGCAGTAGTACTCAAAGCATTCGTGATGCTCTCATAAACTCAATATTACTATTAAATTTCTCTTATGCTAAGTAGGCCTTTGGGTTGCTTCTAGTGGAGGCTGTGAGCTGGATAGTCCTCCTGCCGCACCCCCCGCCCCCAAACTCGTCTCTACCCAGTTATCAGTTGGAGTTGGACTCGGACTCGATGATCCTTGTGGGTCCCTTCCAATTCAGGATATCCTATCATCAAGTGTCCCTGGGGAGCCCAGTGTACTTCTTCCATTATTTCACTGGGATGAAGGCTTCCAGCATAAAAACAGTACTTCTCTTTCTAAGGGAAAGTATTTTTTATAGGACTATTTCTCCTTCTAAAACAGAAAATGAGTTTTGCACACATATTTTTAGAAAATGATAAGCCCACTTTTACATATCTAGAAATACATAATTCTGCTTATTTAGCAATATTAATTTTAAGGCATTTATTAACTTTACCAAGCCTGCAGCCTTAGTTATTCAATAGAAAAAATAGCTTCAATACCTGCCTTACTTAAGTTAATTTTCCTAGTAATTTATTAGCTTTTATTCGTAATGCTTCCCCATCACTGTATATTTTTCAAGTGACTGTGACATATTCAAATGTTTCTGCAGTAAAACTGGAGCTAGCTTATTTTTGTAAGAGCAGTTAGCTACTACAATACTACAAAACTCTGATACTGCTCCAGTAGGCAGCTAAGCACCACACAGCTGCTTGCTCACTTCCCCCCCCCACACACACCCTGTAGGATGGGGGAAGAGGAAAGGAAGAGTTAAAGAAAGAAAAGTTGTGGGTTGAGATGAAAATTGAATAAGCAAAGGAGAAGTGGAAGAAGAGAGAAAGAAAACTGGTGATGCAAAGGCAATCACTCACCACCTCCCACAGGCAGACTGATGCCCAGCCAGTTCTCAAGCAAAAGATGGTTATCCTCCCTAAACCCCGTCCTCTCCCTTTTTATTGATGAACATGACATTATATGGCATGGAATATCACTTTAGTTAATTTGGGTCATCTGCCTGGTTGTGTCCCTTCCCAGCCTCTTGTGCGTAACCCCCAAATCTATTCACTGGGAGGAAGAGTGAGAAACAGAGGTGGCCCTGATGCTGTGCAAACACTGCTCAGCAACAGCTAGAACATTAGTGTGTTACCAGCATTGTTTTGGTTACCAATCTAAAACACAGCACCACACCAGCTGCTATGAAGGAAATTAACGCCATCCCATCCAGACGCAGTACAGATATTCAGAGTATAGAAGATTTGTACTGACATTTTAGAATGTCTTCCTCTGTATGCTGTTTCAGATTTTCTTGCAGCATAATGGTAATTGGATTATTCTTCACCAGATACAAAGATAGTATGCTTTCTGAATAAATCTCCAAAATCTCAACTGTTTTCTTATAAACGTCCATGTGTGTGAGAAGCTGGAACTCCCTAAAGAGCTAAAAAAGAAGAAAAAGAAAAAGGTATTATTGTAATCCTCAAAACCAAAACTGAAAACAACAAATGAGGTGCACGCTTTGAAGACAAGGTAAGACTAGCTCAGTAAAATAAGATTTATAAACTGGATGAGGTGTTAGTTTCATTTCTTCTCCAAACAGGGAAGAAGTACATCAAGTATCACCAGAGTACTTCCAATAACCCAGTGCTGTTGTGTGTGGCATGTTTAACACAGAACTGGTGAGTCTTTTAAAGTGGAGTTAGCAGCAAAAATAAGTTAGATTAAAGAGAACAATGTTGATGAATACTTCACTAGAAATATCCAGTAAGATACATGCCCACAGTTGTATCACATCTATAATATTAAACTCAATGCCATTATTAAGTATAGCTCTGTTACCTGATAAGGGCATCTTAAGAAAGGAAAAAGTCTAAGAATGTCTTTTAAAGGTGCCTTATCGCTGATCATCTTCCTTCGTATTTGTATTGTTGCATTCATTCTGTTATTCACTTCTTTCCAGTTTCTCTGAGTTTTCATATATTCTTGCTTCAGCCAGTTAATGTGTGCATGCATTGCATCACCTTCAAGATAAGCAGGTTCATCCTGTCAACAAATCAAGGAGACAATTGTAACAAATCAGCTATCCTTTTTATCTGATGTGGGACCTGTGTGATTTGATGTCAGCCCATGCTGGAGTAAAGCTCAGCAGAAGTGACCTGTAGCGCGGCTTGAGTACCGGCTCTGTGAATTCACCCTCATGTTCTAACAGCTGTATTAAATCTGCTCTCATATAGTACTAGAGCTACAAGCCAAGTCTCCCAAGCTCAAATTACATATTAGAGGATATTCATGAATCTCCTTTGCCTGTGCCTGGTTTGCCTAATTGTGGTTTATTGGAAATTAGTAGGCAGTTCTAATGATGTCTCAGTGTTACTCCTTTAGCAATATTAGCTCTGTATTGCTAAGAGAAATGGTATTTTTTTCTTACTCATACAGGTACTAAAAGCAGGGCAACAAACTTCCACATTCATGCAACTGAAGTATTTACCCAAGGAGACCAGAAGAATTAAGAGAAGAAAATTCTTAATGGAAAGCATTATTTGAGTAATTTGACAGTTAATGTTATTTCATACTTGAAGATATAATTAATGATTTTCCTCAAAATTATTATTATTGTCCCTGCTGTAATTCCACAAACAGTAATTACTCAGAAGAGGGGTGGCTATCCAAAGCAGTACATCTGTGGCTGTAGCCTGAGGCTGTTTAGTTTCTATCAGAGGAAGCGGTGAATTTGTCCATTGAAACAAATTGAGAAAACATACAGATACATTGTTAGTACAATTACAGCTCTCAAGCTGCATTTACACTGGCTTTTCCCAAAAGTATTGTCACTGATGCAGCTGTCATCTATGCCAGTGGTGGCCTGTGGGCCAGAGCCAACGCAAGTTGAGACACATCATTTTGTTTCCCAGAATATTTAAGACATAGAGCTGCAAAACATATAACATTCAAAACTGCTTTGTATGTGCAATTTAATTTTCCAGTTTAACATCCTTTTTTAAATTGTGCATGTGGAATTCCAAAAATGATTGCACAAGATATACAAGTAAAAAATTGTCTCCTTCCAACTATATGTCCGTGGATTTCAATAGCTATTGTTATCAAGGAAGAAAATCAGCCCTGAATGCAGGACTATTAACTACCATGACCCCCACAGTTACTCCCCTGCCTCTTGTTAGGACGGTGTTGTATCGCACAGCCTGCTCTCTTTTTAGTAGAGGATTTTAGACTTAATTGAACAGTAATGTTTGTTTGTGACCAGCCTGGCCAGGCATTCCTGCCTTCTTCCTCACTGCCCAGGAACAGAGGTGGCAGGTCAGATGATCTGGTCCCGTACCCTCCTCTAACTGGCTGAGAAGGGTATGGCAGTGTAGTGGATGGGGCTTCCCCTAAGTCCTGTCAAGACTCCACTGAACTGGGGCTCATGGACTTCTAGCAGATGTGTTGTCATATTTCATAGCCTCTGGTAAATTTTTTCTTCCATTATTTTTCCCAGTCACTTTTCCAACCCAGATAAAATTGTACCTTTCACAACATTCTGCATTATGCTCAGCAGTTTAACTATTGCATTGTCAGAAGAAATGCCTTCTTTTGTTTTTTCCGACTGCTCCTCACTTCTAATTATCAGACTGGATTCAATACTTGTTCACCTGTAGTTTTATAGATACGTCATAGTCTGTCCTCAATCACCTCTTTTCCAGCCAAGACTGCCCTAAGTTATCTAATCATTCCACGTACAAAAGCTGTTCCATACTTTCCCTGTTAGATCTTTGCATATTTTCTAATTTAACTACAGTCTTTACAAGGTGGGCACAGTAGAACTTAAAATACTAGTTGAGTTCCTGGAATACCACACATGCATACAGTGGAACAATGCTCTCCCTTTTGTTTCTTTCTTAACTGAGCATTCAATATACTTCTTTGGGCAGCTGCTTAGCATTGCGCCACATTTTCTTTAGCATGTTATAAAAATATCGTTTGTGAATGGTAATAATAAGCTCAGAGCCCATCACGGTAAATGTTGTTAGAATTGGGTTTTCTCCTTGTGCCTTTGGCATCTATTGGCACTGAATTTTGTCTCCTGTTTTTCTGCCCTGTTAACTCAGTAGTGTGGGGTCCTTCTGCAGTTCTTCAGTCAGCCTTTGTCCTTAGTACCCTTAATTTCATCAGCAAACGTGGTCAGCCAACTATTCTCCTTTTCCCGCATCATCGAAAAATATGTTGAACTGCATAAACTGAACATTAACAATATCTTCCACTATGAAAACTAACTATTTCTGCCTAGCTCCTGCTTATCCCTTCAGATTATATCTTTTAAGAGCATTTGAAAGGCATGTGGTGAAATCTGTTCTGAAGATAATGTAAACTTTATCAGCTGGATTTCTGATGACCTCAGGGTTGTTGAATACTTCAGAGAACTAATAAATTTATGAAGCATGACTTCTGTTTACAGAAACTTCATTGATTCTTTCCCAACTTATTAATCTCTTGGCTCTGCATTACAGTTCTTGCCAATTTGACCAGTAAGATAGCAAGTTTGTTGGTCAATACGTTCCCTAGCTCTCCCCTGAAACTCTGGAAACTGGCGTCAAATTAGCTACCTTCAATTTTCCCGTGTCATTTTTCATGAGAGAAGTTGCACATCACAGTTAGAAGTTTGGCTATTTTATCCTTGTACACATCTAATTTTTTTCACAAATGTCATTTGGTCCTGGGAATTAGTTACAGCTCATTTTAGTGCTTTATTGTGTAACCTCTTTACTGACATTTCTATCTAAGACATCTGCCTTGACATTGCCTATAAAGAGTGGTCCCAGTAACATGATCTCCCGAGCTCCGCTTCTGAGAAGCCTTGCAAAGCCTGTCCAGTTTTTCTGGTACGTCTTTATGTTCTGTGAGCACTACTGTACCTGGAGAAAGCAGAATGACATTTATGGTTTTCACTCTAGATGGGAGCCATTTTAAAGTCCCTGACTCCAAACAGCTCTGTCACTACCAACCTCTCCTGCGGGCCTGCTTCCAAGCCTGCTGCCCACAGAGCGGGCACTTGTTCAGCTACCTGGTCTGCAGCACAAGGGCTCGTTTCTGGGTTGGCCATCACCTCCAGCCGCTGGCTTGCAGTGGCAGGAGAGCAGCACAAACTCGACCCAGTATGCTGCAACCGTAGGCAAGCGGACTTGGTGCTCGGAAACAAACACCGGGGAGAAGCTGTGACCTTTACTCCAGCTTATCTCCATCCCCCTTGTCAAGGCAAACACCAATAGAGTTGATGGACTTTCTGTGTAGTCAGCTCGGTACCCGAGAACAAGTACAGTCAATGACATTATTAATTAGCTAAATGACTCCATATGACATCACTGGCAAGCTACCCATAGAAATATGGTAGTGGTGTAAGGAAGAATTGCTGTCATTACCTACTAGGAAAAAAGCGTGATGGAAAGCCAAACTTTGTTGAGCAAATCTTCCATTACATTACAAGTAACAAGAGCAGAAGTGAGTGGTTTTCCTGCAGTGTTCTGCCTGCTTAGAGCCATGGCCATCTGTAATTTTTTCATCTTTTTAAGCTGCACTCCTAGGCTGGAGAAAGATATGGGTAGTCCTAACCTTTACCTCATTAATATACCTTGTTTAAACTAGTAATCTGTATAACAGATATGCATACCCAGGCACAAAGCACATCTTAACACTTCAGTCAAATAACAGAGCTTCAGAAATCTACCAAGTCTATGCTATTTGCATACAAATTAATGACAGTTTTCTACTGGCCTTAGCAGCCATCACAATTTCAGAGATTACTTCTTGTTTAAGTACGGTAGAAGCAAAACAAATAAAGTTTATGTATCTAAAGGATGTACAATGGTAAGTATGAAGTAAAACACTTGTTGGGTACAGAATGCTTCTTGCAAAGAAAGAGCAAGTGAATACTGAGTTCTGGAGTCGGCATTAGCGACCAAAGTTGCTATGACTTTGGGGCCTCCTTGTCTCTGTATACAGTGGCTTTAATAGAGTGGCAGGTCTGTGCCTTTTATATCTAAGCATTTCGTTTCATTTTGTCTCTGGACAGCTTCATTGCAAGTGTGGAATTACATAAACAATATGCTGTAGTATACAATGCTACGTAATTATAGATTAGTTGGTGACTGGGAGGATAGATTTACTGCATCACTGCATGTTTCTAATTCTAATTGATTTAGTGCAAGCAGTGCATGTTTATCAGTCAGGAACAGAGCAGAGCAATGGACCTCACAGGTACATTAAGTCTAATGGCAGTGACCGTCTTTAGCAGAACGAGCATGGAATTAGAGAACGGTGACCTTAGATGTTTGTGGATGAGTAGTTATTTTCACAGTCAGCCTAGCTGAAAATCTAAAGGGAGAAGTGTTCTGATTTATGCTGCTCATTATTTCTAAGTATGGTTTCATTCAAATAAAATCTGAAGGTTTTTGATCGAGCAGGAAAGTTTGACATCACTTGAATTTTACACAAATATTTTCTGACCTTAGGATTTATTAGATTCTAATATCAAAATAAGTTTTGGCTTTTATGAAAAAAAAATTACAAAATACCATGCTTGCAGCAAAATGTATTCTGTGCATAACTTGCTTTATAACTGAACTCCCATCATCTTCAAACCTTCTTCCTATTTTGTGAATGTGCCTTTTTTTTTTTTCTAGAAAAGTGCAATAAAGGAACGTTAACTCATTTGCACCTGAATGTGGAATTCACTTAGAATGTTTCACTTTTTTCCTTTTAGTTTTAAATTTGTGAACAAGTTGATTTTTAAGATAAGCAGAAAGGTAACTGAGAGGTGGCTTTCTTTTGGGGAAAAGAAATTATCTCAGTGGGACACCATTTTGCAACCTATTTTAAATTTTACTGGAGAATTATTTCAAGTCTAATATTAAATGTTTGATAGTTAACTTTGACATTGGTGGTGTGAACATGAACAAACTGGGTTTGGAAAGCTAACTACTGAACTGGCATGTCAGCCTATCACATTCTAACTTTGGGAAGACTCTAGATCTCTGCTTTGACCATCAAAGCAAGAAAGCTCATTGCAGTACAGCAATATTACAGTAAAATTGTGACAATAACTTTAATCCTTGGTTATTTCAATACACTGTGGAAAAGCATTCTCATTTAGACTGAAGCCAGATCTGCATTAAAGACCTACCGTTGCAATATCTGAACAAAAAAGCCAAAGCTAACAGTTCAGCATGTGTGCAGTAGGGAACTAAGAAAAATAGCTTCTCTTGTTAAATAAGGAATCCTTCCTCTGGCCAGATTTTCAGTCGTGTCACCAGTAACATCCATTCCCCTTGCAGTGATAAAAAGAATGTTAGTTGGTGATGTTTAATTTATCTTTATTTTTCTACATAGCATTTTGTCTTAATTGCAATGTACATAATGAATAATGTGAAGAATTTCCTTTCTTTTTAAATAATAAAGGTTAGATTAAAAACAAATCTTTCTGGAGCAAACATGAGAGTTTACCTCAATACCTTTAAAAATGAGTTGCCTTTTTGTCACAAGCGGATGAGAAATACTGTGGAATAGAGAAAAGGGTCAGAAGTATGCAGAAAGGAAGTTAAAGAGGTAGCAGAGGATATCCAGCACTTATACATCAGTGTAGCCCAGACCTTGCCTGAGGGCTGGATGGTCCTGCCAAGGCCCTTAGCCGTTCAGTTGGATTCACATGCAAAGGGTGACAACAGTAGGGGTCACATACTTGAGTGCTCATGCCCACAACGACCCTTAACTTTTTGACATCTCACCTCTCTGTGACAAAAGTCACTAGAGATCTAGGAGCCACACAGGTTATAGGGCTCTTCGCTTATGCTGCAGATGGCTTTTTGACAGCGGCTCCTCCCCACAGCTGATATTCACATCTCTACTTGGAACTGCATACAAGTAGATTGTATTAAGATGCTCATATTACAGCAATAAAATATACATATATGCAATAACTATGCTCGAAATCCCTCATGTATCCCATCTCCTGAAGCAAGAGGATAGATAGTAATTGGGTGGGGGACAGGCATTTATATTTAAAGCCCCAATTCCTTATTGTCCTTTTCATAGAATCACAGAATGGCTTGGGTTGGAATGGACCTTAAAGACCATCTAGTTCCAACCCCCTGCCATGGGCAGGGACATCTTCCTCTAGACCAGGTTGCTCAAAGCCCTATCCAACCTGGCCTTGAACACTTCCAGGGATGGGGCATCCACAGCTTCTCTGGGCAGCCTGTTCCAGTGTCTCACCACCTTCATAGTAAAGAATTTCTTCCTTATATCTAATCTAAATCTACCCTCTTTTAGTTTAAAACCATTCCTCCTTGTCTTTTCATTACAATCCCTGATAAAAAGCCTTTCCCCACCTTTCCTGTAGGCACCCCTTACGTACTGGAAGGCCACTATAAGGTCTCCCTGGAGCCTTCTCTTCTCCAGGCTGAACAACCCCAACTATCAGCCTGTCTTCACAGGAGAGGTGTTCCAGTCCTCTGATCATCCTCGTGGCCCTCCTCTGGACTCACTCTAGTAGGTCCATGTCCTTCTTGTGCTGGGGGCCCCAGAGCCGAATGCAGTGCTCCAGGTGGGGTCTCACGAGAGCAGAGCAGAGGGGGAGAATCACCTCCATCGACCTGCTGGCCATGTTTCTTTGATGCTGCCCAGGATGCCATTGGCTTTCTGGGCTGCAAGTGCACATTTCCAGCTCATGTTGAGCTTCTCGTCAACCAACATGCCCAAAAGTCCTTCTCCACAGAGCTGCTCTCAACCTATTCTCCACCCACCCTGTATCCGTGCTTGGGATTGCCCCAGCTCAGGTGCAGGACCTTGCACTGGGCCATGTTGAACTTCATGAGGTTTGCACAGGCCCACCTCTCAAGCCTGTCCAGGTCCCTCTGGATGGCATCCCTTCCCTCCTGCATGTCTGCTGCACCACGCAGCTTGGTGGCGTCAGCAAACTTGCTAAGGGTGTACTCAATCCCACTGTCCGTGTCTCTGACAAAGATGTTAAACAGCACCAGTCCCAGTATCAACCGCTGAGGAAAGCCACTCGTCACTGGTCTCCACTTGGACATCAAACCATGGATCGCAAACATCCAGTCAATTCCTTACTCACTGAGTAGTCCATCCATCAAATCCATGTCTCTGCAATTTAGAGACAAGGATGTTGTGCGGGACAGTGTCAAATGCTTTGCACAAGTCCAGGTAGATGATGTCAGTTGCTCTTCCTCTATCCACCAATGCTGTAACATTGTTGTAGAAGGCCACCAAATTTGTCAGGCATGATCTGCCCTTAGTGAAGCCATGTTGGCTGTCACCAATCACCTCCTTATTTTCCATGTGCCTTAGCATGGTTTCCAGGAGGATCTGCTCCATGATCTTGCCAGGCACAGAGGTGAGACTGACTGGTCTGTGGTTCCCCAGGTCTTCCTCTTTTCCCTCTTTAAAAATGGGGGGGTTATATTTCCTCTCTTCCAGTCAGTGGGAACTTCACCGCACTGCCACAACTTCTTGAATACAATGGATAGTGGCTTAGCAACTTCATCTGCCAGTTCCCTCAGGACCCATGGATGCATCTCATCAGGTCCCCTGGATTGTTTTGATGGATCTTCTTTTTTTTCCCCAAGATACAACTACAAATTCTTGTAAAAATAGCAGACAGATTCTTGTAAAAAGCCCCAGCCAGTACTCTGCAGCACTTTATTAGTCAGTGTCCCAGACAAGGAAGTGAAGCTGCTATTTCTCTTTGTGGGGAGGGAGGGAGTAATTCTCATGCATGAAGTGCAACACAAGGTCTCAATCACAAGGTCTCATTACTGTAGAAAGCTAGTATCATAAATCCTAAAGTCATTAATGTCAGCTCCAAAGTAACATGACTGCCTAATCATAGAGTGATGAAAACTCCTCTGGTGAGGACAGCAGGCACCTCTTGCTTCTTACAAGGGTTTATACCTGTTCCTGAATGGTAAATGTAGCCTGTCTGTTGTTAATGACAACGATCTTCTTTTTTTTTTTTTTTTTGAAAGAACACCAACAGAACCTACTTACTCTTCATTTTGAGAGAATGGATATGAAGACACTGGCTTGCAAGCGACTGGTCTGCTCACTGCAGACCATGGATTCAGATCCCTCACCTTGGATGCTTTGGGAACATTCATTTGAGGTTCTCCACTAATTTGCTTGCTGGAAATGGTAGAAACCATTAGATACCAATGAGAACTGCATAGGCAGGTTCAGTGGTGCCAGGACTAGATAGGAGCTCCTCTTTTACACCCTACTTTGATACTAGGACCAGCTTGCTGACGAGTAGCAGTGTTGGTATAGCTGTTGTATTGCCTTTCATTATGCTGCTTTCAGTATCTTGCCAGCTCCCAGCAGCAGCAGTGGATAATATTTCCTTTGAAAAAACATTTCTAATTTTCCTTGCTAGATGCCAGTGCATACTCCAAGTCATGTTATTTCTTAGTGCATTGCTCCTGCTTAACACTTCTTGACTGCTGAGTCTACATGCATCAGAGCTGGTGTCAGTGCTCAAAGTACTTACGCAAGCAAGCCTGACAGTAGCAGTTCAGTGTCTTCTTTCTGCCTAAACAAAGGATATGATGCTTGCGTATTCACACTGGGAGTGTGGAGGGACCATTGCCTGGAGTAATCTTTTACACTAATTGGGCTTTGTAACCTCTTCAGAATGAGAAACAGCTTTCATAGGTAGTTACGTGAGCGTAACCTGAATCTTGTGTCTTGATCTTTGAATACTGGAAAGTGAGTCTTGCTGTTTTGCCTGGAATACATACTGACACAAGGCATCATAAAAACACAGTGTACAGAAAAGTTTTTAAATACCACTATTGTAAGAAACAGCCTTTTTTTTTTTTTTTCCTGTGGTGACTTTCAAGTTCATCGTAATGATGTTTAGTATAAAGTATGTCTTCTGAATACTGAGTTGTTTTTTTTGTTTGTTTTGTTTTGTTTTTTATGGGGAGAAATTCTCAAGTAAAGAAAGAAAATCAGACTAATCTGTAACAAGTCTGAATCTTTTCAAGCAATAAGCTGGGCACAGCTCAGGGCCGATCTTCATGTCGCAGAGGGTGGAAGAGAACTGAGAAGGCATCGCAATTGCACCACCCTTCGTGTCCAAAAGCTGAACACAAAGACTGGTGAAACAGCATAGACAGGCTGCTGTCATGCAACACGCGCATGTAACCTACTGCAGAATCCACACTGACTTGTACTCAAATGAGATATTTAATTAAAGCAAGCTCTGCTTTAATTACACATAATTACCCTTTTGAGCCAGGCAGATACTTTCAGAGCTACACTTAGATGTTAATATTAATTGCAAACTTTCAAAGCCATATAAGTCAGTCTATTTCTGACCACAACTGCTCTCTGATTTGCAAACTGCAAAACAGACAGCATAAGCAAAATGGGATAAAACCTGTTTTCCTCTGTCAACGGACAACCCATACTTCACCCTTCATGTTAACTCACAGAACAATGGGAATATTGAATGAGATAAATAAGAGGGTGAAGCATAACATGTACACCAGGAATTCGTGTTCAAAGCTTGTCATTTGACTCTCAAAGCATTTTAAAATATTAACTAAGCAACGCCGCACTCTATCTAAGGGCTATCACTCTTGCTTCGCCTCTGCATAGCACTTACTGCACAGATATCTAATTCTGTGGCTGCTGGTAGCATCCCTCAGCCATGTGGCTGAGCCAAGAGAGTTTCTGCATCTCATGCACAGGATTTTCATACTTTGAGATTCTTACAGACATTTGATTTGTTTTGTTTCCTTTTTCACTTGCTCTCGTGTTCCCCCACCTCCCCCCACCGCCTTTTCCCCGGCGATCTCCTGCCAACTCCCACTCTCTCTGCATTCCTTAAAACCTTGCTTCAAGTTTCCAACTACTGCAGTGGCATAAAATCTCATTGACAAATGTGATGTTATTTGTCTTAATCACCTCAGAGAAAAGCATACCCCCATGAAATGTCTAAAAGGGCTTCAAATCTAAAGCTGTATTGAGATAAAAGAAACTCCAGTTCAGAGTTAGCAACAATCATTCCTGATTACTTCTTTCATCAGAAAAGACAATTTCCAGATCATGATGAGTGTAAAGCCAATAGAGTAAGGTTCTGTGAGGCACCCAAAAGCATTAACTTTTCCATTACCATTTGTCTCCCTGCAATCAGTCCTACAACCTCTCCCAGTAGCTCAAGCAGACACCCAGCTTCAATATCAGTCTGACAGTGGCAATAGGTTACAGAGACTAAGGAAGGGTAAAGGCAAAAGACCTTCACTCTAGTAAAGTGTTGGCTTCCTTCAATAATCAGCTCCCCCTTGCTGGCTGGTTCAGGGACTGTTTCCTATATCTGCCCTGAATCAGGTACTTTGTGCAGGTTAAGGCTTCCAGGCCTCATTGTTTAATCTGGCTCTGGTCATCCAGGGATTGTGACCAAACTCAGAAAGCCCATCATGCTGCTTTTCTACAACCCTCCTCCTATTTAAAGGCAGGAGGCCCATCCATTCCCTCTGAAGCAACTTTCTCTGGAGTTTCATCAGCTAAGAGGAAGCCTCAGCCTTATGGCAAGAATGTTCTCACCATCTTCATTGCTCGTGTACCACATGATAGCACCAAAGCAAGCATTTATGGTGCCACATGTCTCAGCTTCCACATGGATGCCTGGATTTTCATCTGGTCCTTTTGGCATAGAATTTGCACATTCACCACTTGCAACATTAATGTTTATCTTCTCTGTACAGGAATAATATTAGCAGATGTCCAGCTATACGAGCTTAAGTTTCTGCAGAATCCTTCAACTTCTCCCAGTCTAAGTACTGGATAGTCTAAGTACAAAATATTTCTTGTCTCTATCCCATAGACACAGAAAGGCAATGGCCTGCTGGTACTCCCTTTATAAATTATTTTCATGATGTTATTCCCAGCTCTTCTGGGTGTGGCAGATATGCCAAGTATCTGCAAACATCTACTGCTATCTTAACGTCTTATCAGTATTTATTTCTTTTCACACCTAACTCCAAATTTACATGAGTAAATGTGACATTTACATGTGACAGCTTCAGAGAAGCCCTGATGACCTCACAAACAGGCTGCCAGAGGCTGTGAGAAGTTGGAGGCCTGAGAAGAGGGACTGTACTCTCCTTCTACACTTCTGCTGAAGATCATGGCTCTTCTAGCCTGTTATCCCCTTAAAATTCAGGCAATATAAGATATCCTTGTATAGTCCCTTGTATAGTTTTTTTTCATACTGCATCTGGGATGGATTGAAGGAGCTTGATTCAGGTGCACAGATACACCTATTTAGTGACATTTGAGATGTCATAAGGGTATCTCAGAAATCTCTGACAGCAGCAGATATGGACTTACAGCTACGTGGGATATCTGTGGGTGCGTTTATGTCCATCTTTAGCTAACCGAACTGATTGTGAAAGTGCACTTTCCAGGAACAACACTGCTCAACGCTGACAAGTTATCAAAACTTGAAGTTTTGAAAGGGACACTTTGCTCTTTGTTCACCATCACTGTGATGAATAAGTTAGTGTTCGAACCACATGTCCTTATCATGTGGAGGTCAATCATCAGCTCTGACCATGCTCCCCTCTCCATCACTTAACTTTTTGATAATCTTCTGGCCAAACCTGAATACTCGTTATCCATGCACACCACATGTATCCTATCATCCTATTCCTTCTGTTTTCATCCTCCTGGCTCCCCCCAGCCTAGGACTGATGTTACATTTGACAGGAGGTGGTTTCTCTCATAGACTGAAGAACCACAAACCCTATAATTCCTTAAAGCAAATGAAGGGATTTATGGTGCCATTTTGATACTAAAAACAACAACAATAACAACAACAAAACAAAGAGATCGTTCAAAACAGAACAAGGAAAGCAGGAAATCAATCACTGTATGGCTGCCTTAGTAGGAACCACACCCTAGCTGCAGAGAGGAGACTGGCTTGCCTTTCTTAGTGTGATCACAGTGTGATCACCCCTCTCATGGAAAGTGTCTTCAGTTTGCAGCAGATCAAGATCGTTAGCATTACAACGTACTCTCCCCGAGTTTACTGCAGCTCCAGGATATTTGCCTGACTGTGGAAAATGACTGAGGAGGATTCTCACTATATAGCCAGTGCATTTATTAAGGAGGACCTCCCAGTCAAGCTCTGAATACCCCTCCGGCATGGAAGCTCATATTAATGTCTGCATCAGGCATAATCAAAGTTTCTTTCTAATGGTAGCTCAGCCTGATGGACATTTGTAGGGAGCATCATTCTAAGCAAAACCTCTTTCAGGGCTACAGTGACAGATAACTCCAGCACTGGTTTATGTTTGTACTTACCATCATTTTATGTATGGCCTGGGCACTGCATTGGTCAAGACCTTTCTTGGGATACTAGCTAGGAATATACTTTTTTTCTTTTGGCATATTCCATGGATTTGCATCTTATGGCTAGAAAAAAACTAAAGCTCTGTACAGAAGTCAGCTGTGTGGCTGGTAAGTAGGTCATCTGTTGGGAACAGATGTGCTCTTTCATCTGCGCTGCTTGCTAGTTGGGTTTGACCTATAATGCCCTAAGTGTCCTACTCTGCCTATCTAAGGGAGATTGTGGACACACAAAGTGGCTAGAAATCCTTGACTGATTGTTCTCCAAAGGCCTCCTTAACCTGGAATTTGTTTCCCACCCTTTTACCTTAAATAATCCTGATGGGCGGGCTTCCAGTCTGCGTAAGACTGGTCTGTTCCTCCAGGCTTGTAAAAGGGATGAAGGCAAGGGGATCTGACTATGATAATCTGAAAGTCATTTGTTTTTGCCTTCGGTATTGGCTTCTAGACCAAATATTTATTTTTCGAGGCTAAGACTTTCTGTTTAGCATTTTGAATTTATCACAAAGTAGTTAGTGCCAAGGATTAGCAGAAAGGTACCTTTATGTATGTTCCTAAATATACAAAATGAAAAACTCCACACTGCATTTGTTTAAAAGAATGCTGAACAAACATCTTGTTCAGGTGTGGACACCTGCAGTTTGTAGTGACAAAACTTGGGCTCTAAGAGCCTGGCGCATTTGGTTTCAATGTAGAAACACATTCAAAACTAAGTTATGATTCCCTCAGTTTTGTGGGATTCATTCCTAAGCCTTAAAGAGCTCCACAGGTATTAATCCTTGTATTTATACCTCCTTGTTATTTAGGATACAGGAATAAAAGAGAAAGAAAGTTAAGGTTGTTCAGGGAGAGCTCAGCATCCTCTCACCTTCTTCCAGTGTCACCCTTATTCACTTACAACACTGCAGCCAGCAGGAAATGCCTGTGAGGTGAGAGGGAACGTGCTTCCTTCTTCAACCTCCAGGGCAAGCCAGGAGTGACCAGCAATGGCCCTGGGCAATGCAGTTAAAGGGAATGGCATTCCCAGGTTACAGTGCAGACATGCAGTGCACTGCAGTTACACCTTCTCTATAGGAAAATGAAATCTAGCATGCAGTCCCTACAGGATAACAGCAAAGCCCTTCTCAAGCAGCTGATGTGACAAAAATAAAAATAAAAATAGAAAAACACCCTACACTTGCCCTCTCCAAGCATTAGCAGATAAATGAAGGCTGGCTTAATGCACACATGATAGGAGCCTATCGTTTCTCTTTTACCTCATGCAAGGCTGCTTATTGTTTTGCACCCAAATTAAATGTTTCTTATTTGGCACATTCTGCAAACCTTTAAACTAAAGCTGGCAAAAAGAGGGAACTGTTTATTCCTGCACGCATTATTTAAGAGATGATAAACAGAAACTACTGAAGCTTCTAATAAATATACATGTGCTTTTTAGGTAGAAAACTACAGCTACATTAAAACACAAGGGTATGACATGCAGAAACACATTAAATAAACCACTCTTGCTCCCCTAAAGACAGGCACGTATCTGGTAAAGAGCAATATGGACATATGTGAACTGAAGTCAAATATCTGATTGCATAACTTCTTTATCACATTCTTATAATTGTTTAAGTTTTACCATATTTTAATTGCAGCACTGAGAGAAGTATGAGGTGTGTTGGCAAAACATAACTGGAATATTAATGTATTTATGAAAGCATATAAACTTATTAGTGTGCTTCAAACACTTACTGGGCAATGATAGCTCTTTGATTTCTCTAACTGAAGGTAAATACAGCATCTGCATGCATACGTTCATAAGCATCCATATGTATATTGTGCATCAACACAAATAACTTTTGTATAACAAAGTGCAATGTGGCAGTAGGATATGGCCATTTGCTGCCATCTCAAACATCACTTTGCATTCTTATATGTACAGAGGTTTCAGCTCTTAGATGTAAACCTCTGTGTTTTTTCACTCTAAATGGAGGTATAACCTAAAGCAGAATGGGAATAAAAGAAAAGAAAAGAAAAAAAAAAAAAGACAGAATTTTATGTCAAATTGGCAACAGCTATAAATGGCAACTAATATCCAAAGCATCAAGTACTGGGTTTAGCTCCGCTGTTGATACTCAGCTCTCCAAAAAGGAAAGGAAGTCTAGGGTCTGGCTACAAAATAAATTATTTGAGAAGAATATAAATGGGATGAGATCAGTTCATCCTCCCCTTTACTGGGTGGTGGCTTACTGGCAGCAGAGGAGCTGAATGCCACAGGACTCTGCTAAGCACTAGAAATCTTACCTTTTTCTGCACTTTGACATCATAAGGTTTGTTTTCAGCAGATGAAGATTTCCTGCTCTGTCCTCGCCTGTGGCCAAACTTGCATTTGTTCCTCAGAACTTGCTCATCATCTTCAATGGCTCTCCGCACATATTTGAAACGATCTTTAAGGGCCCGTTTCCATACCAACTGCATAATTAAATAAATAAAAAATCTGTCATTCCCAGTATCTTCCAAGAATTTGCCCCATTCCTAAAGCAGCTTACTTTGTCTTATCTAACTTTATAAAAAAAAAAAAAAAAGTTTGCCACTAAACATAAATAGGAAGAAAAGGCTCATAGGGTGGCATCAGCACACTGGTGGCTTCAGTACTGAAGCACAAGCACCTGTGGTTATATGCCTCCATGGCTACTAAACAGCAGGGCTACTGGAACCTGCACCGTTCCTCAAGAACCACAGTAATTGAATCTAAGGGCTAGATTTATCCAATATGACCAGGGCTGTCAGTAAAACCACAGCTTGCTTTTCTTTTCCAGCTCTTACTTTTGGATACTCCCTGTGTGGCATCAGGTCACAAAACTATGTGGCGAGTCAGATCAGCTCACTGATGCCACAGGAAACTAATGGTTTTTGACTAGCTTATTTTTCCCCTGCCTCAGACAGCACCTGCCTGGCTGTGCAGCTGTATGATTATATCTAACACAAGGGAGCGGGAAAGACACAGTGAGATTCTCCCTTTTGTAGGGAGCCTGCAGTTACACTGGGTCAAGCACATTATTAAAACAAATGTAGAGTTGGTGAAATAAGAGGACCAGTTAAGTAGGTCCTGGTGTTTGTGAGATGCCTCAAAGGGTATAAATTGCAGATTAAAGGCAGTTCTACAAGTGGATGCAGTCCCTGCTTAAAGGAGCCACTCATCACCACGTGGCAGCCGCAGGTGGAGTTTATGGGCTCCCTTCTTCTGTCGCACTTATGTCTTTTTCATTTGGGAATAGAATAATGAGGCTGCTTGCTGCTCCTGAGAGCTGGATGGATGGCAACCTCCACGAAATCCTGGTGGACAGACGGCTGCCCAGCTGTGGTCCCAGCTGGGCGTCCCACAGCAGGATGCAGCAGTGCTAACTTCCGACGTGCAGGGAAGAAGTTACTAAGCAAAGGCTGCTAAACATTTCTGCAAGCAAAGCCTGCAGTCACGAGTACTGAAAATGTTTCCAAGGATCTGGCAAAACAACTGATTATTTTGGTTATTGAGAGTTTTTTTAAGCCAGAGGAGGGGGAAAAAGTGACAGGATGTGGCAAGAGAGATTCAGATAGTCATTTCATTTTCTAAAATTGACTCCAAGTTGAGCCTATACTCACCGACACACTAAAAACCGTTATAAACAGAAGAATTACTCCAAACTCCTTACCAAAAAGGTCTCTCCTTTATTGAGCAA
This sequence comes from Anseranas semipalmata, assembly GCA_013399115.1. NCBI lineage: Eukaryota > Metazoa > Chordata > Aves > Anseriformes > Anseranatidae > Anseranas > Anseranas semipalmata. The sequence continues at coordinate 108,218 of VXAA01003068.1, forward strand.
GGTCAAGTCTACTTCTACTAAATTCTATTTTACACCTAGTAGTACACTATCTTTCTTTGCAGCAAGAGTCTGACATGCCAGCCTTTCTCACCCATGGGATACGACTGGGAGGGTGTCTCAAAAGACAGTGGTGTGGCCTTGCCTTTCTCCTGTTAAAGGCACTGCTCCCACCTCCCAAAGGTGCCAGCTGACTATAAAACAGGTCCTTAGTCCTAAAAGCAAGAACTACGTTAATGGTGAAAAATCACAGCAGCACATCTATGGGATCTGAGCCCTGTGGCTTTTGCCTCAGCTTTTCTTGGGCAGACCAAGGCAGACATGCCCCTCCCAGCAGGACACTGTCTGCCACCCAGCTACATGCTTTCGCAGAAGTGTCCTCTCACAGTCAGCCACGCTCGAGCATCTGAGAACTGGGAAGCAGACAAGCCCACCTGTATTTCTATTATGTAAACTTCTGACTTGGGATTCTGGCAGAACAGAAGTCATGTCCCCACCAACCTAAACTTGATGACCAGAAATGGAGCAAAATGGCACAGTCATGTGTCATACATGACATGTAAATACACCATGTGTATTTACAGCCTCCATTTGAGTATTACGCACCCGTATTGTTTTCAAAACCAATGAGGTGTTGACATGCCTTGGAAATCCCACTTGGTATCTGCCTGAACCATTAAGGTTTCTGAACACCTTCCCAGTGCTGACCCTATGTGTTTACAATTTGATGCAAACACCCCAGTATTATATGCCTAGCAAAATTTATTTGGAACATCTATATTTTAAACACTGATTAAAAAAAATAAAATAAAAAAGAACTTAGTGTAATGCTTTTCCAAAATGTTCAACAGACATTAAAATATTTTAAAACACGATCATCTCAGAGTGTATTAACAGTCAACAATTTAAATATTCTCTTAGTTGATTTTTGTGTAGTTTTGTCTTTCAAAAGCCTTTGTTAAGCTGGGAGATATTTTACTTTGTTCTTCCACATAAATGATATGCATATGCAGAGCTTTAAATATCTCAAAGTTCAAAACATTCAGGTGTTTCAGCCTCTTGTCCTCAGATAAGTTAAGAGTTTTAACTAAATCTATTTCTGTAATAGGATTCTCATAAGCTTATCCAAGTCCCTTCTCACATATCTATTCCATGAGCAAGACTGCTAAGATGTACATTTATGTGGTTTCACTATCAGGTAACATGTTCTAAAGAGGATTTTTTTGTTGCATTTGTGAGCCAATAACTTTATGTTCTGTGAATGCTGGAGAAAAAAAAGGTAACAGGAAGGTTTACCATGCTTATAAGGGAGTACAAGGATTAGTTTGTGTGTATCTGACATGGGAGGGAATGGATTACACGCAGATTAAAAGCAGCAATTTACTAGAGAGTAATCATTTTGCATGCAGCAGTTGCATAATCAAGCATGTCAACAATGTGATCCTGGGTTTCACCGGGATCACAGCACTGCTGAACTCCAGGGAATGGCTTACACAGGAGCAAGAATTTACTAGCCCCTCTCTGCCTTCCTAATAAAACCATTTCTTGAAACTTTACAATTTTCGACATGAAATAAAGTCAGTGACTCATTCCAAATGATTGTTTGTAATCCTTGTAAAAGGAATAATACAAATAAAATAGTATCTTGCAGGTGGTCAAGAAAGTACACCAATTTTCTTCCGACTGCTGCGACTATGAACCTGGTTTTTATATTAAAACCTATTTTTCCTGTAACTACTTGAAAATATTGCTTTGGTTACATTATTGATCAGAAATCTAATAATCTATCTCATGACTAAATGAAGATTATTTTTATTTATTTTTAACTGTTGGTGTGTTAATTTGGGGTAACATTGTTCTTTAAGTAGAAGGAAACACGGAAAAATTCCTTCAGTAACCACTTTAAAGCACTTCTTTCCAAAAGCTAATCTTGGAAGGGGGTAGAGAAATTAGTTTTGTTCCAAGCGCTTTATAGACCTCTTAAGAGAGTTTTGTCTTTGGTATAAAATTATTTTTTTGGTGTTATGAAAGAATTATCAGAAATTCTAAGTAATTCCTTCTTCTTAGGTATCCTAGTAAATAGTCTTCTTTTTAAATTTATAGCACATAGGTAGCTTATTGTTAACCTTAGTTTTAAACTTATTCTTTTAAGATCATTATCATCCAAAGTACCTTACATTTTATGTCCTTTTCAAAAGGGCCAATGGCACATAATAATATTTTTCCCCTACTTCAAAGTTAAATAGGAAATCGTAACCAAGAAAACAATTATGGATAATCTACTAATAAAACTTAAAACACTAAACCTTTAACTAAACCTGTCTCATTGCAACAATATGAGATTGATAATACTAGACTCAGTTTCTCCATTATGCACACATTTTTTTACATTACTTGCTTTAAATAGTTTGGAATTGCAAACAAAGCATGTCCAGTATTATGAAAAATTTCAAATGGTCAAAATTTTACAAGGACATACTGTTCCTGCCATGAAAACACAGCTTTATTGGCAAGAATTTAGACACTTTTAGGTATGCTGCTCTACATATCATGGCAGATCTTACCCATTTCCAAATTCCTAAGCTATTTCATTTCCATGAAAATGTTGCAACAAAAGTGCTGACGTTTCCAATTCAAAGTTTTCATTACATCAAGTTCTGTATGCTTTGATTTTATGTTCTTGGTCAGAAGAAAAAGCTAATTCTGGAATGTCAAGATATCTCAAGGGATGAAATTTCCATTTTCTCAGTCAAAGCACAACTGCCTGCTGCTGCCCACCCATGGCATGCAGATATGCACATACTTGCTGTGGAGCTACCCAGAACAGTTTCCACTGCATCATTCCAGCAACCAAAACACATCCATTTCTGGTGAAGGGCTCCAAACCACTCAGCTTGAGAGTTAAAAATAACAGCCCGCCCCAACAAAGTATCTCAGTGCATGGCATTAAGAACTACCACAGCCTCATACAGATCCCAGCAGACGCTGTGGCCACACCGCTTGCAGAGCTTGGTCTCCAAATGCACCTCCTCCACCCTAAAGGGTAAGCACTTGCGTTCCTCTTAAGCATGAATTTAGAGTTTAACTGAATCTAGGAGCTGAGACATACCACAGCAATAAATAAAGGGCAGTAAATTAGCCTCATTAACAATATGGTGGGGTAGAGCATTTTGTGCAGCAGAAAGGAAAAATACCCAGTGGCAAAAGTAAGCTCCAGCACACCAGAGGGAACACCAGACTGCAATTACTCCAGACTGTGTTCAGTCTCTTTAAAAAAAAAAAAAAAAAAGTGCACGCAGCACGCGCACACACACACACACACACACACATAACTTTATCATGAGATTAGAAGTCAGAATACTTGACAACATGTTTGTCAGTATTCTAAATGAACAAAAAGAACTTCATTAATCTACTGGTCCTGGAAACAATTATTCCCAGAGGTCTGCCTGGCTGAATTGCTGTGGTTGGTGCCACTTTATCCAGTCTTACGACACCCCAAAAGGTGGGGTTTGTCCTATCAAGTCCAGACATCGATGCACAGCTAATCACCCCAGGCTCCCTTTGTAGTCTGCAGAAAGGAACAAGAACTTGCACAGTGCTATTCCTCTCTTCCTAATGTAGGAAATTAGAACATTATATGAGTTGCATCTCCAGAAGTTTAATATTATGACATATATGTAACAAGTTTTCTTGCCTAAAACACTACTCTCATTTTACAGTTTTCCTTTTCTACTTTTAGCTATCAGTCCTCAAATAACAAGCTTTCTGTTTCACCCCCAAATTATTTTGATTGTTTTCTTAGATTCTTTCAACGTACTGTTCAAAAACTTGTAATAACAACTAGCTAAGTATTATAGATGGGTTAAATGTGTCCAAAACTCTTAAAAAGTAATATTCTTACAAGTAACATGTCTTACAAGTTCTGTGATTCATTACTGTAATCAGGAACAACAAGCAGCAGTTCTTCTATTCCTATACTAGCCTGAGGCAATTTTAAGAGAAGTACCTACAGATAATTCACTTTTTTGAGCTGCTGAAGACAGCTTTTCTGAGATGAAAGTAGTGGTTAGTTAGTGTTTTTTTTGTTTGTTGGTTTTTCATTTGTTCCTTAAAAGTATTATGAATCCAGGATTGCCAATTCAGTTTTGTTGAAAGTCTCATGCTAAGCAGTTGCACTTATGATGTTAGTTTGTTTTAAGCCTTTGCTGTTGTAACATACAACTATCTCCAATCAAAAAGAATAAAAATAAAAATAAAAGTTTTTATAGCCTCCATGATTGCAGAGGAAGTAAAAAGTGTCTAATGGTAGGTCCAATAAAAATAATAATTTGTCTTCCCCCCCTCCTCCAGACCTACACCTTTAACACATATTTTCCCTGCCTCAAGCCAGGCAATGGAGAGAGACTTGCCCAGAAGCATTAGGCTAGTGATACTGAGAACTGCAATTCCTGCTGCCTGGCTTACCAATGGTGGTTTCTTCCAGGTACACTTTTTAGTAAGTGTGAGAGAAACATTGGAAGACATAGAACAACTACTCTGAAACTTCTGTCCCACCATGCAGATATTTCCCAGATCATTTCTGCCAGCACCACTTTGGGGATTGATCTGGAAAGTGATGAGCTATTTCCTAAAGTGTGGGTTTATAGGTGGTTTCATAAGTCTGCGCTTTTGCTGCAGTGAAAGCCCTTTGAAAGCCCAGCTTAAGGACCTCTGTTTAAAAACAGTTTTTAAAAAGTTAAAGGCTGTGAAAAGGGCTTTGGAAACACCCAGAAGTGCATTGCAGCAGGCCTACACAAAGCATGCCTGATGAAGCCGTAACATTGCCAAGACCCAGGCAGGGGACTCCCACTGGGGCATTCAGAGAGGTCTTCTGAATGAAGCAAGGGTGGGCTGCGGCTCTCATTCTTCTGCTCCCCCTCTCATTTCTGAGAGGTGTTTGTTTTCTGTGGTTCCTTCCTTCTTACAATGCCTGGGCTCAGAGTCTCATCTGAATAGCCTCTACTTAATCCTCACACTTTTTTATTCTCAAAATTGCTTTGCTTTCTGCAGTAACCGCACACATGATATGTATTTATGTATGTTTAAAGCTAACAACCCCCTCCGAGTCTCACAAGCTTTTACACGAAGCTATAAAAGTATCACATGGCAAAGCAATGATGTGAAGTCAGAAGGTCAACGTTGTCCTTTGAGACCACAGATCTGTATTCTAGGTCACAGGAATGGGGAAAAACAAATGTGGTTCATATTTAAGAGTCATCTCCTTCCGCTGCTTTCAGATATGTCCCTGCCGAGATCCCAACCAATGGTTTTAAAAGTTTCAAATAATAATAATAATAAAAATAAACACTGCCTAGATTGCTGACATACCTAAAACAGTAACATCACTGCAGGATTTAGTTGCATACTTTACGCACAGGTGATTACAATGCATTGCAAGAGGATCAGTTGTATGTTAGTCCACACAGAGGATTTTTTTTTTTTTTTTTAAGGAAAACAAAATCACATTTACTCAAATTTATCCTTTGGGCAAAAATCAATCTGGAAATCTGTACCCAGTGAGCACAGTGAGCAACCAGGGACTTTATGTATGGGCCTGAATGATCTCAGGGTGGCTTTGAGGAGTGGGATATAGCTGGATGAACCTTTAATTAATATAATGAAATAACAATGTCATTTGGCAGGCATGTCAAAGTGAAGCTTACAGATCTGAATGAAAACAGCATACAAGAAATTGATATTGATTTGCTCTGAACTGTTACTTTCTTGTGACCAATTGTGTGTGTGGTGTTATTTCATTATTTTCCAAGATAGGGTACTATTTACAGTACTTACAAAGCCATTCCCATCATCATCCAGAAACGGGTATGCCTGCAGCAAAGCACTGACAACAATGTTGTATTGCTGACTGTTCGGATACCTGTGCAAACAAGATGGAGAGGTAAAAGAAATAGTTGGTATTACCGACTGTATTCAAAACTGCCTGGAGGCCATACTGATACACATTAAAATGACAGAATGTTCCCAAATTATTTTTAAGACTATCAATTCCCCTCCAAATAACAAAGGGAACAGCTTGAAGATTTCATGCAAAGCTTACTGTTGGCTTCAACAGGTTTCAGGCCTTTAGCCTCCTCAATTCAAGAAAGCATATTGAGGAGAAAGGCTTTCCATTTATTTGAAAGTTTACTTCTGCAACCAGTTGCTAATGCCCCAAAATAAACCTAACAATATTTACTTACAGCGATCCTGCTAGGTATTTTGTCATGTCTGCTTGTAAACATTCAATCATCCTTATTCTCATACTGTGATCAGGGCTTTTTTTTTCTGCTAATATGATCTTGACATCATAAGGAAAATCTGGCAAAGTATAAGAATTTGTCCGCTGCAACATCTTACATCCTGCAGAACATGATTTCAGATTTCTTCTGAAAAAGATTATATTATCATGAACACTTCCTTCTTCTATGGGAATGTAAGCAAGAAGGAAAGACAAAGAAACAAAAATTTGACATGAAGGAAAGTTACTGCTATACATTTTCAAAGCTTGCTCTCTTGGTTTCTACATAAAAAAATACCCACAAAAGCTGCAATCAAAACAAATGGGGTTAAAAACAGATGTCAAACATGAAATGTTATAATCAGTAGACATTACATGAAATGCTAGAAAGTGGTCACTAACTGAAAGCAGAAGGCACAGCAGAAGAAGTCACAGGGGACTTGCTACCATTGCAAAATTGCAAAATAACTGTATCTGCCTTATTTTATAGTGTTTCCTACGCTCCTGCTAATTGACTAGTGAGAGTAAACTGAACAGCTTAATAGAATAAATTATTATACAAGATATTAGCTAAGATTGTTCTCCCAAAGGGGAAAGCAGTGAATGGATGAGGACGGTTAATCAACTCAATGACTGGAAACAAAGCACAAATAGCCTCTAAGTACCCACACCCATAGCCCCAAGAAGAGCCATCAGCACTATTTACAAATGTCACACCCCAGCTGGTGTAAGCCTGAGACAGGAAATCACCACTAGCTATCCGAAGTGCTTCTCTCCTCCAGAGAACCTGCCAAACCCTAATGCTGGAGGAACACAGGGAAAAGTAGAGGATAACTCAAGCACTGGAACAGGCTCCCCAGGGAAGTGGTCACTGCACCGAACCTGACAGAGTTCAAGAAGCGTTTGGACTACGCTCTCAGACACACAGTCTGATTTTGGGTTGCCCTTTAGGGACCTACGAGTTGGACTCAATGATCCTTGTGGGTCCCTTCCAACTCGGGATATTCTATGATTCTATGATAACTGAGCTGGAAGTCAATGAAGAGCCACCTAAAATGTGGTTCTGCCATCCTCAGACAGCTTCCCAATTTTAGTAGTCTGGAGACAACACAGAAATTTCAAATGACAGATGCCAAAGATAGCTAAAAAGTCCACTTACGTATTAGATCTCACTGCAATTCACATTTGCTTTAATTTAAATTGCAGAGAACAATTTGAAAGCAACTAAGAGACTTATATAAAAAACAGACTTTTGCCATCTGGACATGGCCCTGGGCTACCTGGTGTAGGTGACCTTGCCTGAGCAGGGGTGTTGGACTAGATGACCTTCTGAGGTCCCTTCCAGCCTAAACCATTCTGTGATTATAATAATAAAAAAATCCTCTAAAATACTATACATATGATAAATGTAGATGCTTGCACAGTACAAATATACAGATATCTCTACCTGAATTACTCATCTGAACTCCCTTATATTCACTGAGGAGACAAACACTACTGAAGGATGACAGAACAACCAGAAGACATCTAAATCAAACCAGATGTTCTCATCTATTTTTCTCCAGTAATTATTAAGGAAATTAAGACAGTTACCACAGTTGTTGAAATCTACACTGTATATGTCTAAAGTCAGGAATCGCCCACTTGGTAGGTGAAAGCTCACACACAAAAGTGTGTGGCTGGACTAGACATGTTCCAGTGTCCCTTCCAAGCTGCGCTAGCTTTTATTTCTATGAAAGTTATGGAGCATTGTGGTTTAACCCTGGCAGGCAGCTCAGCACCACACAGCCGCTGGCTCATTCTCCCAAAGTGAGATGGGGGAGAAGGCTGGAAAGGTACAAGTGCAAAGGTATAAGGCAGTTGAGATAAAGGCAGTTTACTAGGTAAAGCAAACACCATGCATGCCAGCAAAGGAAAACAAGGAATCCATTTGCTTTTTCCCATTGGCAGGTGTTCAGCCACTCCCAGGAAAGCACGGCTCATCACCTGTAGTGGTTCCTTGGGCAGACAAACGCCATCCCCCCTTCCTCCTCCTTTCGCCCAGCTGTTACTGCTGAGCACGACACCACATGGTATGGGACATCCCTTTGGCCAGCCTGGTCCCCTCCCAGCTCCTGGTGCACCCCCAGCCTCCTCGCTGGCAGGGCCACATGAGGAGCTGAAAACTCCTTGGCTCTGTGTAAGCAGCGCTCTGCAACAACTAAAAACATTGGTGTGATTTCACACAAAACAATGATGAAAACATGATTTTCATCAAAAATCCAAAAGTCCAAAACACAGCATCATATGAGCCTCACAAAGAAAATTAACTCTAACCCAGACAAAACTATGGCATGGAAGAAAATACTGCTAGACTTCAGTCCAGTCAACATACAGAAGTTTTCACTCCTAAAGCTCTCTTCGGTAGCCTACAAAGTCTACAGTCTTTGTTGGGAAATTTTGCTGCCTAGCCTCTTTTAGATAAGAATGTAAAGAAAAACCCATGGCTTCCAACATCTTAAGGGTGGCAAAATTGACTGCAATACCAGTGGGCGGGCATTTATAATAGTTTATAACTCTGAAATACTACTACTGATCTGGGAAGCAGCTCATTTTCGGCCTATACAGCCACAGTTACTATCTTCTTGAGTAGATTAGCCTATAACTCCTAATCTTGTTAACCTCGTTATGCAGTTATGGCATCTTGGTGTCTTAATATAGGTTGGTAGCTTGCAGGCTAGTAAAAGCTCCTATATGACTAATACAATTGAACTTGTATTAGTACTTTACAGTCAAAAAAAAAAAAAAACTATATAAGAAATTACATATCCACACAGACACAACCTAATGTTCTTTTTTGGTGACAAAGGATTACAGAAATAAAAAAATAAAAAAAAAAAACATTCTGAAATCACTTGGAAATCCCTACTATGCAAATGAAGTGCAGATGTTCAATGTAGCATCAGTGAGGAACTTTACAGCCTACAAGCCTGGATCCTCTACTTTCATCAACTTTACTGATGAAGCTGATGTAGCAGATAGGCTGCCAGTTACTACATACTATTTTCAACAAACTGCCATTTAAAGTAGCTCGAAAAAGTACAGTAATTTAAGATGTACAGTAATTTGTAGCTCAGCAGCACTGAAATTCCCATTGTTCTTAATAACAATGACTGAATTGCCATTTTGAAAGATGAAAAAGTAGAGCAGGTTTAGTTCAAGCAAACCTTAGACTACAGGACTCTCCACTCTACCACCTCAGCTACAAGTTAGTTTTCCAAATAAGTATAGTCAGTTACATGAAGAAAATAAAATTTTGTTGGGGTTGGGATGACTAATAGTCATGGTTGCATGGTAATTCTCCCCTCCACCAGGCCCTCTGCATTTGTCAGTACAAAAGAAAAAAAGTATTCCAAATTCCATTTCATGCTCCAAGTTTCTCTTCAGCCTTACCCAATATAGAACATGCTTCCTCAATGTCCACTGAAAATTCCTTTTATCTCCATGGTGCAAGATATTTAACATTTTACTAGCTTTTGTTGAAATCATTGCTGTTGGGCAGTCATATTAAATATGTGCAGTAATATTTTTAAATGAAATACAAGTTTATATGAAAAGACACAACTCCAATCTCACCATTATTCCCAGAAATGATCACCTGCAAACTTGTTTAACGAAAAGAACAGTTCAGTTAAACTGTACATGTACTATGATTTATGCATATAGTCGAAACCTTCCTTGCTTTTGAAGAACAGTGTTATAGTTAGATTTAGGTACAAAAATATGTAGCCTGCTTCTAACCATCCCTCTCTAGTCTTCTACCTAACCTGAGACACAAAGATAGAACTAAGATCCCCAAAGGCAAATTCCTACATCTTTTCTCCCAGTTCGTGAGACATTTGGTGTTGCAGCTCTATCAACCCAATGGCTGTTGCAGTCCCACTCTCCCGCTGCTGTCACAGGTGTCCACCTTTTCCTTGCTGGTACTCAGAATCTCCTAATCCTGCTTCAAGTTATTTCAAGAAGCTACCGTGATGAAGTTCTTCATTTTTCCCTCTAGGGTTAATTTTCCTCACTGTTTAGGTTACTTGACTAGTTCCCTGTGAGGCAAGGCAAATACCAACAGAGAGGAAGCAAGACAGCCCCTTTAAGGCTAGCTACAGTATGGAGCTCCATCCTAAGAAGCACCTTGTCAGTAAGGACACAACTAGTTACTTGAGCTTTTGATCATTCAGATCTTGTAGATGACCACTTCCTGCACTAAGTCACAACATGGTTTCACACAGTTCTATCTTCTTCGGCTCCATTGCAGCCTTACACAGTTCATGTACAGGACGCTTACTGAGACATGAAAGTTAATAACATAATTATGGACTGAGCTGTCAGGCACAAATGCACAGTTTCACAGCTGTTCCCTAGAACTGTGGATGTGCAATCTACCTAGTACTCGACGATGCCTTTTGATTTTCTGTTACCACTAAATGCAGGGGTAGGTATCTTAGACTGAACAAGAAATTTCTTGTAGCAGTTTAAAGCTTCAGCAAGACCTAGGACACTGGAGCTGAAAGGCACAACACAGCTATCCATTTTCCAAAGCAGCTCCAGTTTCATCTTTTCCTGCTATATCCTTGCTACAGAATTCATCAGATTCAGCATGAGCATGAAGTTACAGACAAAATTAATCAGCTTTAAAGAAAGTTTGAAAGATCAAAAACAACCTTCTTCTGGAAGTCTGTTCTGAGAGTCAAGACTGACAATTTACATTCTCAGGAGCTGCATTACAAAAGTGAAGACTCCATGCTCCAGTTTCATGCGAGCACAGCAGCTATACGTTGCAGACAGGGAGAGAGAAAATGCTCTGTGGGGAATCTGACTGACGTAAGTACCATCTAAATCAGGCTTTTTTAAAGAAAAAGTGTTTGTCTTCACCCATGTAAGATGTGTTCTACTGTATGCAAAGATATTTTTTTTGTGTGACTGTGCTAGATCTTGACAATGTAAAGCAGTTAGTATCTCCTGCAAGTCATTTGTAAGACATGGCTTATTTCTGATATGGAAGACAATTAACTTTTTTTTCTTGCAAGTTTTTGTGGAAGACTCACAGCATCATATAAGTAATTTCAGCACTGCTGACCTCAAATGTTCCAAAAGTATGAGTCCAGTTGCCTTGACTTTCAAAACACTGAGGCAACAAACAAAATATTGCGAGGTGTTTTTTTTTTTTCCCTTAAAAAAAAAGTTTTAGTCTGTATTCTTAAGCCTCCTGCTGCAACGACAGGAACATGAAATTCTCACTTAAAAGAGGAAAAAATGAAACAGCAGAAATTCTTGTAATCACAAATCTAAAACCTAAGTTTAAGCATTTTCCTCAAAACCCCATACAAACCACAGCAAAACCCATAGATATAAGTTTCTGTGAAGATGAAATAAGAAATTAAGTCATAAGGAAATATTAAAATCACACAAATAAAAAATCCATTGTGATATGTGGAATCTACTATTGAAACAATATATAGCTTCAGAAGTATTACGACAAACACATGGAAGGACTAAGTCACTGTTAAAAATAACGGGCCAAATGCAGTTCTTGGTTCTAGAATTTCTAAACATCAGTCTTTGGAAAGGTATAATCAGAGAAAGCATCTGATGCCTATACCTCCGAAGCAGAAAGTACTTCTTTTTTTCCACTGCTGACCACTGCCAAAGACTTCTTGTTTTTGTTTGTTTTGTTTTTTCCAAATGGCTGTTTTTCCACATTCATATGAACTAGCTCAAAAGAGATCATCACATCTACTAGAAATAATTCCGATGATCTCAGCAGTAAAAAGGTTTCTGCGCTGAAGCAAGGAAACTCGTAAGGTACATAAAAAGGGGCACAGTCCAGCATAGATTTTCTTTAAGAACTATTGCTGCATAAGTGTACGCTTAAAACACATTAAATACACAACAACAATGTTGATGCATGGGTAGTGAGGAAGCGCTCTGCTTGCCAGCGGTCCCTGCCAGGGGGACATGATGAGTTCAACCACTGCACTGGTGCATGCTGGCAGACACCAGACCTGGAGAGGGCTTGCAGCAAGCTCCACTGAGCAGGTGAACAAATGGTGGTTTACAACCCAGCAGGGCAGTGGTGACAGTCTTCTTGGAGATCAGAGCCAAATTTAATTAAAAATAAATATTCTAATTTGTTGCTCTTGGTATAAGCCCAAATTTGTGTGGACACCAGCACCGATATACTGGCAATGGCCTTATTAGCACATTAACACCTTGCAGGCCCAGATTTAATTGAACACCAAAAACATCTTCCAAACTTGCAGCAAATGAGGAGTACAAGGCTGTCAAGGCTGGACAGAGGGTCTGTTATTCTGCGTGTGCACACAAGCCTGCTCTGAACAAATGACTTGAAGTCCTTCAGACAGTAAGTCTGTTACACAAAAGCTACAGAGCACACGTTTATTTGTACATTTTGTTCTTCCTATAAACATGTACCATCGTGTCACTCAAAGGCAAACATCTGAACCGTCACACTGGAAACAGCAAAAAGAAAAAAAAAAGTGATATATTACATATGTCCTTTGATAAACAAGCACCTTGAGAAAAGGCAGAGAGGACCCAAACCAACCAATAAAAGGCTGGTTTTCACAGCAGCATCAGATATTTACAAGCAATGACAGCCTCTGTCTTAGCAACAAGGTAAACATGGCTGCCGGGAGCCATGAGACTGCTAGCACTCCGATAGAGAAAAGCAGGTATTGAGGAAATGTGTTTGTTGAGTTGCCCTCTGTACGCTATACTGTTGTCTTCACAGAAAAGCATTGCTTCAAGATTAATCTTCGTGGGAGCTCAGCAGAAAGACTGCCTGTTTCACTTCTGTAGCTGTTAAATTTCTAAAAGAAACATCTTGTTCAACTCTTCACAACCTGCTTAAGGCCAGCGTAACTCCCTCAAGCATATAAAACATAAATTTTTCCATCAGTAGCTAAAAATGCAATAAAGGAATACTGGGGGAGTAGGGGAGGATAACTCTATAATACCACATTAATCAGTGGGTCAAGTCATAGACATATCGAAACAGCATTCACCTCCAAAAATAGTATTTAACTAGGGATGAAGCACTTAATGGATGCCAGGGGTGTTCAATTCCATCTTCAGACTAAATCAGTTAGTTAAAACAGCTATTTTGGAAAAAGACATTTACCAACTTCTCATCTGACCTTTAAAGAGAAGCCCTCATAAAATTTGCTCAGGTCTTCAGGACCCTAAATCATCACAGCTCCACTGATTTTCAGGGCATCTACTGCTTCACTGAGAAGGGGCACTTCCATTTACAGCTGACTTTCTTTCCTCCTCTTCTGCTTCTTTGCCCCAAGGTGAATTTGTATCGCTTTTTTGCAGTTCCTTTCCTGTAACAGGCCATTTTGGGCCTTTGAAAGCTTTGTACTAAGAACATTTCCTAAAGCCAGTCTATTCTGGGTTAGGCTGATTCACACAGCATTGAAAACTCTTCATACGGCACGAGGCAAATTACTCATCATTAATTAAAAATAAGCATCTTTTAAAAACAGAGGCTAAAAACCATAATTGCAAGAACATTTAATGGTTTATTCCAAGAGTTTAAATGATTTGGGTTTATTTCACTGGTAACAATGCTGGCAGGGTCTTTGGGGTTTGTTTGTTTGTTTGTTGTTGTTTTGTTCTCTCAAAGGTCATAGGACTTTATTTCAAAAGCTTTAACTATGTGGTTCACTATGCCACCTTCTCTGTTCCCAGAAGTCTTATCGCTAACTCTTTATTTTTTTTAAGTGAGAAAATAGACAATTCTACAGAAAGACCTCCACTTATCTCAGAATGGTGAAGCCATCAGTCACATGTATGGGGGAGAAATGATAGCAAGGGGGGAACAATAAGGGGAGTAATGATGAGCAGTCAAAGATAAGAAAACAATTACCTTGGAAGAGAAACAGGACTTTCTTCCAACACTAGCTGCCTATCTCATAGGAGAAAAGCAAACCCTCATCTTGCCTCCAGCTTTTAAGGAGACTCATTTTGACACACAAGGAAAATATGCATGCAAATGGGATCAGCATGCCTACCTTCTCAAGCACTGTGTTTAAGGTGTCTCAAGCACATAATTTTTTTTTATACCCATATTTCACTCAGTAATGATTAGTTTGTCAGATTGCTATTGAAAGATCTGTGAAAAAGGATTTTTAAGAACTAAACCAATAAGGACAAACCCATATCATGTTGTCGGACAGAGGACAGAAAAACCCTGGTCTGACCATTTCATTCAGTTGAATCCTAATACACTTCAGCTCCTGCTGTTTTCTAAATATACCCGATTATACCCAAACCTGACCTTCAATACTTAGGACAAATACTATAACACTTTCAAAAGGCAAGGGAAATTTAATAAATGCAGTATGAACTTACTTTTGCTTTAGCACTCTTTGATCAATTAGTCCTTCCTCATTTTCAGTTGAGGACAGATATTGTTTCTGCTCCACAGGACTAAAAGTACCTAACATCTCCCCATCAGTATCCCTGAAATAAAATAAAAATAAAAAATAATAATTAAAAACATCAGTCAAGTTTTGTGCAGCTTATAGAAAAGAGATATTTTAAGGTTTTAAAATACCAGTGGCAGTAATAGAAAAGGAAAAAAAATAACATTGAATAAGCAGGACTTTACATGATGCTGATATTGTCTTTTAATCAAACTCAGTTCAGTTACCCAACTCTTACAAGCTGCAAGGAAAACTGTAAACAATAATATTGCCTAGCGATATTTTAATTACTATACAGTAACAAAACACAAGAAAACAAACCTTCTAAAGGCTGCAGGATAACTGCCCTCTCCACTGCCTTGCATATCCCAGTCTCTAGGAATAACTAACCACCACAACATGCAGTGTGTATGTGTGTGCATGCATGTGTGTGTGTGTGGTGGATATTACAGAGAATTACACAGCAGTTTCTATTAATCTAGAAACTTGAACACTTTTTTTTTTTTTTTTCCTGGAGGCTAAGCCCATCTAGAACCTTTGAGTCCATTTTACATTACTCTGACCATGCTACCAGATCCCTGAACACCACTCGGTCTCCTGATTATTTGCTCCAGCTCCAGTCAGTCATTTGCACCAAAAACTCCAGATACCCACCTTGCTACTTGCCAGAAATCCCTGCTCCAAACCACTGCTCTCTACTTCACCTTTGCATCCAGCTCTCTCCCTCTTCTCCTTCCTGTTGTTTTTTTTTGACTTACAGATGAGAGAAGCAGATGAAGCTGGTAACTTTGCTAGCCAGATGCTAGAGGCTCCATACTTCCCCGGATTTTTATTTATTTATTTATTTTTGTATTTTCACCATAATCAGTTAGGCTTTGCCCAATCAAAGCTGAAGCTACAGGGGAGCAGGGAACATGATTACAGGCATTCTTCAACATCAGCACATTACGTACAACAATATGTCAATCAACATCAAACACAGATTCACTTCACTCTACCAAGAGACTCACAGGTTATTCTCCAGCCACTAACTGAACCACTTATCAGAAAACAGCATAAACATTTTCTTAGTGAAGCCACCAAGGTGACATTATCACAAGTTTCACTACTTCAAGCACTACTGCTGAAGCCTTTCTGAGACTTGCTAGAACCTGGCTTAGGGAAAAAGTAATCATGCATTGAAGAACTAGGTGTTCCACAAGTTATGACAACTGGAACTCTTTTGGGATGTCACAGGTTCTTTCCATACCTTATCTCTTCAGAAGCTCTGAACTCCGAAGATGCTCTATAAACTGTTCCAGCCTCAGCTACACTCACACATGAAATGCTATTACTGGAAGTGGCATTACTGTTAGGCAAGTTTATACGGGGAGTTTCCCCTTTTCATGAATCGATGCAGCTCTACAGTTTTGTGTACACATTTTTCAGCTATCTAGTTAAAACCAGATAAATCCAGTACATTCCCTATGTGGTTCCTAGCTACAATCAAACTTGGGAGTGGAAAGCACCTTAACAATTACCTGGTAATGTCTATGCATGAGCTCCTCATATGCACATAAACAGTTTCTCCTGCATGATCCAGAAGACCCACACCTTATCAGTGACAGACCCAAGATGCTATTTCCATGTCCTAATCCAAACTGCCTGAGACACAAGTCACACTCAGTGTTCCTTTAGAAGTCCATTACTTTTAAACAGAAAATGTTCACCTACCATGCTTGAAACTCTGTGTCTAGTCAACAACGTTGGTTTTGTTCCTAGCAGAGAGAGGTGAGCTAAGCTCAATTCACATGCAGACAGAAGATGTGCTGAGGACAACAGGATAAAGAAGTGCACAGGCAGGAGTGTACTGTCAAGCATTCACATGAGAAATGTGACAGGGAAATACAGCTTACAGCTCTTGGAAGCTCCACAGCAGTTTTACTGACCCACAAGGAGACAGCTGTGGTGCTGCTCTCTCCCCTGCCCCTTTTGCTGAGCACTGCCTCCTTCGTCCTGGTACTCACAGGGTGAGCTAATTCTGGGAACTGGCTTGACTGAGAAACACCTCTGCAGGACAGACAAGGTGGTTTGTTTTCACCTGGGCTCAGGCACCACAGGGGAAGGGTTAGGAACATGCAACTCTAACAGCTCAGACTCGGCTTTTGCAGTTGTCCCTTGCATACTCAGCTATGGATGCTACTAACAGAAAACCTTTGTTGCACGAGCATAGTCACCACACTACGATTGCACTTTAGCCTAACATCACTAAGCAACAGACAAAATGTGAATTAACATATACTGTGGGTCTATGAACTTTTAGTTTTCTCACATATTCTGTTTTGCCGTGTCAAGAGCAGCTTACAAAGGAAATAAAATTATTACATTACTTCAAAACAATGTCTCATACATACTATTCTAGTCATGAGTCCCTGAATGAGGTCAAAAGAAGTTATTCTTACAGAACTTTTTTTCAGACAGACACATCTGTTCACAACAGACCTACAACATTAAGACAGGCATTCCAGAGTTAGGATATGACAGTTATAGCTGCCTGCATATTAGGATACAGTATTTCATTATAAAACTAAAAGCTATTTTTACTGCAGGAGCTTTGCATCACTCTATGCACAAAATATTTTTTAAATATCTTTTTTTAAAAAAAAAAAACTTGTCCAAAAATATGTGAGCACGAGCATTTCTGAAACATGCTTAGGAGTTTTATTATGTGGTTCTCAACTCTGACACAGAAAGTGTTTCAGAAACAATATTTATTTACCTAACTTCCCTGTACACAGAAGAATACCAGTATCTTGTTTTTCAAGCAAGAAGACTAGGCAGGGATTTTTTTTTACTTTAAGATTTTAAAGTAAATTACATTCACTAATATTTGAGATGTCTAGCATTTTTTCTTTTTTAAAGCCTTCAGAACCTCACAGAAAAGATGTGCCCTCAAAATACTGCAACAGAATGCTCTTTGTGAGACAGCAAGGCCTGATTTGTAGGACTTCAAGCACACAGGGAACAATCACAACTGAGAAGCAGTCTAGCCAAACATCCCTGATAAACTCAAGGATGAAATCTTAACATTCAAAGCTGTATTCAAAGCATAAGAACACATCTTCTGTAATCCCCTGCTGCAAGCCCTAATTACCTTCTGTACTTTGGATGATGTACAGGGCCTACATGCAGTAGTCTTCTTCTCAGCAGATGCCTGCTCTACCTCCAAAGAAGGAGCTTCCTATGAATCAAGTGAGGCAGGAGCCTTGTGCAAAGAACCAAGACCGGCTGTGATTGTGCAATCCAAGTCTATGATAAATTGTACATTCAGTGATATCATCTTCTTCCTTCACCTCCCTTCAATGATACAGGACTATTTACCCAGGGGGGTTCATAAACATGAGGACAAAAGGATTTTTCTATATGAACATTTTAGTTCTTCTCATGAGCGCAGCTTAGTAGGAAATAACCCAATCATCACCGTTTACCATGCTTTGCTTTGTACTGTGGAGTCTATGCACACTGGACTCCCCTTGGATGAAAGCAAATACTACAGAGAATGCTCTACAGATCTACTGCCACTGGAATACTACTATGTGACAATGCAGACTTAGTACTAGATCCCTTTCCTTCAAAAAATGGGAGGGGAATATGCCCTCATAAAAAGAGCATTTTGCATTCGTGGCAAGCCATTCTCTATTTTCAGGACTCTTGGGACTGTGGGATTGGAAGAGATGACAGAACTCATGATATCCCTCCTCAGCCAAGACATTTAGAAGAAGAAAAAAAAAAATCCTGCAAGACTTACAATAGATAGTTAAGGGTGGGGAGAGAGAAAAAAAAAAAAAAAGAGTAAAACCATCTCACTCCCATCCCCCCGAAAAAAGAAAGAAAAGAAAAACTACTCAATCAAGAGCTGGGACATGGTCAGGGAAAATAATCTCTATGGAATTTGTTTTCTAAAAATATATCTAGCTCTTTATTGAGTAGCACACACTGGTATTATTAAATGCTTACACCTGGTTCAGGTTCAGAGTTTCATTGAGAGCTCAGATTTAAGTACATCTGTTACACAAACACTATCTCTAGCTAAATTGTGATTTTACTCCAAGGCTTACAAACATTTAAAACTAAATACCTCAAAAGCTTAATACAGCAAACATAGAAAATTTCAGCTATATTACTATAAAAGTTTGACGATGCTTCATGCAAGTTAAAACTTGGTCCTAGAACTGGAAATGAAGGGCAGTTTAAATTAATAGTGGTGCTCAGGAATGTTGATGCTCCCTTTAAAAAACCCAGGTAATAACCATATCTTACACTTAACATGTTGTTAGAGATCATTCAGAGTATAAGAAATAGGTGCAACTTACAGCTGTAGAGCTAGTACATGCCAGTTTTAAGCGCCTGTGAAAAGAATACAGCTTTACTCTGACTAATATTTGCTGTGATGTTATGTACAGACTCACCCACTGATCACTGGAAGTGTTGGAGAAGCTGCTTCACAGTCGTATGTAAGAGGTTCTAGCCCATTTTTTTGCTGGTGATATTTATTAATCAGGTCCATTAGCACTGCCTGGTGTCCAATCTTCTTCACCAGCTGCTGCACCATACGATCATTAAGAGCCAGAAGAGCTGCTCCACTTACTTCTTCTTCTGCAGAGTGAAGGGGATAGCAGTTACTGTATAAAAAACTTTAGAGCTGCAGTGACATCTTATAAGCCTAAAAACATAATGATGGAAGATAGGTCAAAGGCAAAAATATTTTCTATTGCTGATGTGCTTCTTCAGCTGCTAAAAAAATATGAAGTTTTAGCTACCGTGCTTTCCAGTGCCAGAAATTCTGGTCATTGGCCAGGTACTCTTCAGTAAAAAAATGCTACATCTGAAATATGCAGAACCATTGAGCTAACTATTGAAATGTTTAAAAAGGCCTTGCTTTGACTACAGCAGACTTATTTTGTTAATTAAGGAAAGAAAGCTTTTTAAAAGAGTACTCAGCAAATATCATGTTCACATAACAGTTTCTCGTGTACTCTTTTGCAGATTGTTTATATACTCAGACATAACACATTTGGGTGCTACAGTTGAATTATTTCAGAAGATGTACACAGTATAAAATAGGCCCTGTTAAACCTGTTACACTGCCAGTTCTGTTTCTAGAGATGTACATATTTATATACATGTTTAATCTCACCCCCCAGCATTCCTCAGAGACTTCGTGATAAACCTGCACACTTATTTTGATTTATTAGTTGCATGTCAGTCCTCTCCCTAATAAATTTCTATTAAAGTCTTAAGTTAGCATATATATAGATAGATACACACACACATACTCCCAAAACAAGGTAGTCAATGCCAATTAAAAGCATAACAAGAAATAAAAAGACACACAAACAACAAGAATGCTTACCACGAAATTTAGGAACTAATTCTCCTAAATTCCTCTGTCTGAGCCAGCTGCAGACTTGATCAACCGACCAACTTTCCATCTTCAGGTGTCACAATGCTAAATTTCACTGTGAAGCAAAAAGAGAGGATTATTTTTACGCTGAACTCTAAGCTAAACTCCAACTGCTTGTAGAAAAAAAAAAAAGCACTCTGCAAATACTGTTATATTTACATGCTCTGAATAAAGAGTGGGAATAATCCAACTAATGCCTGTTGCAAGTGGCAGCTTCCTTGGATCTCTCTTCCTTCACCTCCTCGCCTCTTCCTGCTTTCCCTCTGCTCTCAGAGGCAGCCTCATTCCTTATAAAACACGACCTGCTCCAGCACCATTAACACCCAGGTTTCCACACAGAGAGGAAAAAAAGGTGTGAAATTCACCACCGCCACCACCCTCTTCGGGAAATGGTTGACATTTTACAGAAGGAAAAAAACAAATACATTGGATAAGAGTCTGTCACTTACAGGTTGATAGCACATCGGGCACATTAACCCCCTCTGCACCACCGATGGGTAGTGAAGCAAATACTTAACCCCCAGTTGCGGACAGCTAGGGCAATAGAGCTGCAGGGACTACTCCTGCTGGCAGGTGCCGGTGCGTCCCTCAGGCTCCAGCGCTGCACAGGAGGAGGGGGACAGTCCCCAGGGTGGGCACTGCCAGGCTGGGGGTGCTGCTGGGTGTGTGCGCCCACCACCACCCGTGCTCCTTCCCCAGGGACTTGCTGCAGTGGCGGGGGGAGTAAATCGCACACCAGCCAATGCCCACTGAAATCCACTTCTTCAAGCTCGTCTTTCGTGCTCCACTCCGTGCTGCCTCAGGTCTGGCAGGTGTCCCTTCACTGCAGGCCCTAAGTGCCTGCGAGTTTGAACACCTGCTGGAAATTCACCACCACCCGTAACAGATTTCTACACTGTTTGCAAATGGGGAAGCAACCAAACGGCAAAGTCAACGACGACTTCCTAACAAAAGGATTTCTTAGGAAGACAACGCTCATCCTACTCTACTAACTCCTTGACAGAAGAAGACTCTCTGAGACTGATTTTCCTGGTGATGTGCTTTAGCTCTACTACATAAAGGAGCACTTGATTCTCCATAGCTAAACTTGCAATCCACACCAAACAACATTAGAGAAAATTGTTCAAGCAAATTTTTCAGATGAGAACACGAGTGTCTGGCATTGTTGGCCAGGCACTTCCTTGCTTAAAATATGTCCACACACATACCCTGAGCCTGCTGTCAACTCCAAGACAACATGAGGGTTTGCCCACGCAAACCTCATCAGGACCTGTTCCACTGCACTACCAAAAA
>VXAA01003068.1:129736-166533 GCA_013399115.1 Anseranas semipalmata
AAAAAAAAATTAAATTGAGCACCATCCTTTCCATTTTCATCGTTCAACAACAGAGATCCCTGAAATAGATGCACTCAGATTATGCTCTTGTGCTGCTACACTTCAGCAACTTAAAAGGGTTAAGTTTAAGAGGAATGTCTTTCTGAATTATATGAGTGGATTTAATTTGATATGACAACAGTAGCCATACAACTCCTCCCCCAGGCTAAGCAGCAATAACAGGGTGTGAAAAGTCATTATTTGCTGAGAACTCTGGTGTAAATTAAAAATCACACCTTCCTGTCACACTTTTTACTTCCTTGCAAAGAGTAGGGAAAAAAAAAAAAAGCTCAAAAAAAAAAAAAAAGAAAAAACCTAATGCAAAGAAGAAAGATACTTGCCTTATCAACCAAGCAGTGTAGAAGTAGAGAGATACATTAAGATGGTGGGAAGGTCACTGCTTCATCCTAGTAGAAGGCTTGCATCCTGAAACAGTCATGCTCAAGCAGACTTGCAGATACTAACATTTCTAAAAGTGTCAAGCAAACTACAGCCATGCAAAATAATAGGCACTTTCATCACTATGTGGCTAACTACAGCAAAATGTCCATTTGCACATGGAAATGCAGGTTGTACACTTTAGAGGGAGGAAAGTGATGACAGTTCAGAAGCTCTTTTAAAAAAACATGACATATATTAGCTGTTGCTACACAAATATTTTGAAATGCTTCTCAAAAGTGCTTCCGCTTACTTGCAAATACTGTAGATAAAGGAGCTAGGAAAAGAGCACACCAGTCTTTTAGCAGCTTTATGGAGGCAAACAGAAAGATTGAGCATGAACTCTGATATTTGTCTTTATTAATAATTCTACTTATCACAGTAACATCAAAAGGCAATCCAGTGAAGGGCTCCCTGTAAAACGCAAGAATGTTTATATTCTTCAATCAACTCTTACAAGTCAGAGCAAAACAAGAAACAACACTGGAAACATTTTAAAGACATTTTAGCTATTTACAGCATGACTTGAGGTCAAATTCAGAACTGTACTAAGTGTGAGTGATCCCTGCCTGCTAATAAATACAGCCAATCCCTAGGACCCACTTCTTAAAATACCTAGGGCGAATGTCCACTATCAGGACTTAACTAGCCCTAGTTAAAAAAAATTGAAGCCAAAGACCTACCTGTGGTATGGGTGTCTGCTGTTTTTCTGTCTAAATGGCAGAGAGGATGTTCCTGACCAGCACACTGCTGGCAGCAGTTCCATACTGCACGTGCACTCATTTACCATGCAGCTTGCTTCACTAGAAGGTATAATGAACTGTCATTACTGTGAAGTGACATTTCTAAACAAATGAACTTAAGTCAAAACATTTTAGGCTGGAAAAGTGAATTATATCTACTTTACACATTGACTTGCGAGAAAGCGTCTGTGGCATTGCAGACTACAGATACATCAGCCTTTAACAGACTTCTACATGGCTGTCAGTGAGGTCAAATTAAGGTTTTAGTACATTTTAGTACAAGAGTGAGGAATGTGATGTGTGCACATCTATACGTCACAGCTATGTGGCACATTTTGTACAGGGCCAGGTCTCAACATTGTGAAGATTAGGAATTGATGCCTACCATAGATATAACTAAAGTGTCACCTGTGTGCATTTTTGAATGCTATCATAATTCAGTTTTATCTTTGTATGCATTACAGAGACTTATTATTTTCCTTCTACTCACTCCCAAACTATTTCTAAAATAATTAAAAATATATCTAAGCTACTTTGTAGAAGGCAGAATGTGTCATCCTGCATACGGTGCTGTGTAATCAAGAAAAAGTTATCAGCAGGACATAAGTTATCCACCAACCCTTTCAATAATATAAAGGGAAATACTCTAGTAGAACACCTCTGCCACCCTCCTCAAAAAAAGAAAATGCCAACAACTTCTTGCTGATATTTATCAGGTACATGGTAGCAAAAGCATTGCACTGAGTGCTCATGGAAATGGCTGAATGAAACAATGTGAGGGGTGGGAAAGAAAATTCAAATACCAATGCAGGAGTAAATCTCAAAGTGCACATTTCAGTTCTCATCTCCTTGCTACTGTAGAGTAAGGCACAGGCAGCTGCAAGACCAGGAGATGAGCAAACAACTGTAGGGCAGACACAAGTGAAAACTTGTTTCAAGTAACAGTGCAGTTACTTGAGAAGATCTAGGAAGAGAAGAACATGCACAACCATACCTCATATGTAGACAGAGGGGAAAACAACAGGCAGCCCTTCTAAACCTTGATCAGAGTTAAGGGGAATATGAAGGCTGCTGGAATTGTCTGTCCACTGAGCTGACAAATTCCTCTGCTGCGGGAATTAGATCTATAAATTAGATTATAATCAAAAAAACAACTCTACCCTCAATGCATTTACTTCTGATTAAATATGAAGTTTCTAGTATCCAAGATTTTACTGTATAAACTTTAAAAATAATTATTTCACCTGTACTATCTACAGTGCTACTGGAAAATGAGTTGTCACACTTCAGCAACAAGATTCAACCCAATTACCAAGTTCTTCTCTCTGTTAGAGGTGTACAAGTTATTTGGCAATTTGGAAGCAATAAAAGAAATTTAATTTGGCATGTTTTAAGGTGATTTAATACTCATACAGATGAGACCCTGTCCTTGCTATTGCTGGTAACAGTACGCAAGCTATTTAGCTATAAAAGAAAAATCTTTTATTTTTTATGAACACAACTTCTGGAAATGAAACCACTGTAACATCAAACCCTTTTTATTCAACTTTAAAAACAAACAAACAAACAAACTGTGCCAAATAAATTCAAGGTTACTGGATATTGAGAACAGGGAAAAATCGAGTAAAGGTTAAAAATTCATGAACCATGAAAATGAAATCTCATGTATCACAGAAAAAAAAAAAAGTGAAATCATGCTGACTTTTCTTTTTCCTCAGAATGGAAGTACGAATTTCTCACCAGGACCACCAGTAAGCACACTGTTTGTGTGATTAGCAAAGGACTCCACCTCCCGTCCCTGACCGGTGCAGAAACCTCTGACACTTAAGCCCTGCAGTGCGATTCCACAGTAGCCTAAATCACAGCTGGCAAAATCCAGGCCCTTCTTCGCAGCTGCCCATGTGCTCATGCAATCAGCAATACAGGCTAAGGTGAAAACATATGTGTATATATACATATTTTTATATGAATGGGTTTTGGATGGATCAGTCCCTTTAGCCAACTCCCTGGGCATTTGGGTGAAAATAAACAGTGGAACCATATCCGTGGATTCATCTAGAAGGTGAATAGGTAAACAATGCATTATAGCAATGAAGGTTTCTATCTTAATGGAGCATTGATCTGTAAAGTTAGGCCAGCATCCAAAACTGTGAATAGCAACTATTCCGTCTCTCCCCCAAAAGAGGGAAATATACCCATCTCCATTCCCTCAAATAATGTTGCTTGAATTATACTGGTTGTGCTTCTTGTGTCTCATTCAATGCTCATCCTGGTGGGTAAGACTCATGCTTAGAATAGACACAGAATTCTCCTAATAAGGAGGCTGACCCATTAATTACTTTTGATTTAGAATCATAAACCAGTTGAGAGAGCTGATCCAGCAGTCAGTCATGGTGACCTTACCAAAAAGAAAAATGGTTAAGGTTAGCTGAAAATAATGTTTACCAGAACTATTCTGATGAGAAAGGGTTGGTAGCGTTATCAGTATTTCAGCTGGCAGACCCTCAAAGGTGCTAATGTTTGACAAAGCTGCTCTCTTTTGTTCCTAGAGGGTGGATCCAGAATCCCTTTAGGCAGTGCAGTAGCTGTCCGGGAGCAATGCTCTCTGACCAGGCTTTTTTAGACATTCCAGGCGAGAAGGGCATCATGTTTGAGATCAGATTTACTTATTGGAAGATACTTGATGGCACATGGGATTGATTTAGAAAAGTGACACAGCAGCGTACTGAAACCACGATGCAAGCACAATATAGCAATTGCCACATAAAGTAGGGTCATGGTACAAATGTGATTCCTGGTCTCTGTGCTCACCGTTGCAGCACTGGCCACCACACATCGCTGGGAAGGAAGATGTGGGCCAAAGCTGGCTCAAGCTGTTTGCTCTCCTCCAAATCCTATTGCGGGTTGTTCAGCTTTTATACTCTGTGTTGGGCTGAANTAGCAATTGCCACATAAAGTAGGGTCATGGTACAAATGTGATTCCTGGTCTCTGTGCTCACCGTTGCAGCACTGGCCACCCCCAGTCGCTGGGAAGGAAGATGTGGGCCAAAGCCAGCTCAAGATGTTTGCTCTCCTCCAAATCCTATTGCGGGTTGTTCAGCTTTTATACTCTGTGTTGGGCTGAATGCCCCATTCACTCTCCTGCCACCCCATGCTGCTGCAGCCCAGGGACACACTCACCCTCCTGTAACAAAGCGAGAAGGAACACCACCAGCGCCAGCTGACCCATTCCACTCTCGCTAGCTGTTGTCTAAAACCAGGGCCGGAGGCTTACTCAGAGAGGCACATTCCACCCCCAGGGGTTTGGTCGGCCACAGTCACATCCAGAAAGTGATGCATATCCTCACCGAGCTGAACGATGACGTGAGCTGGAGCTCCCATGGGGATGAGGTGCACATGGTTTCCCAGCAATCTGCACAGCACTTATACATTCAATACACACGAGATGTTATAAAACATCACTTGAACTTTGTTCACATGCTTTACTTGTTCATATTCTGTGTTACACCCTGCACTCAGAGTGAGATTTTTCAGCCACCTTTAAACAGTGAAGCAACACACTGATACAGCTGACATACATTTTTGAAGTGGAAAAAATATGCGGGATTTGTCTCTCAGAACTCCTTACTTGCACTGTGTTTCCAGATTGACAGCAACAAGCAGTTGCACATCTCTTTCGAACAAGTCTTACATCAATGCAAGACTTTGTCACACAATGTTTCCATCATGCCCAAATTCAGGATTTGATGTTTCACTGAGGAGGGTCTCCCCTAGTCATCCGGTGTGACCACATTTCTGAGATAGCCAACTAATCTTAAGAAGAGCTACTAGCTAGATCCAGAGATGTTTACCAGGCAGCAAAGAAACAAGAACCTTGACAAAGGTTTTGAGTTCTCCCGGCATTTGATCAGTTGAATGAATCAGAAGGTAGAGAAGGAGTGAAAGTTACAGTTAAGACATGCAAGAACCCCCTGAAACTGAACAAACAGCAGTAAGGACACGTTGTTACACACAGTATAGGCTGCTCAGTGACAACCTGTCCAGAGGTCCCTTCCAGGTGACCCCTACATAACTGGGAAAACTGAAGATTGATACACTCTATGGATTAATAGGAAGCAGAGGAACCAGCAGAGCTCCCCGGGGGCAGCTGGTTGTCCAGGCAGCCCCATGGCACCCCCAACCCCAGGGCTTGGGAGGTCTCAGGGTGCTCCTGGCCCCGCATGCGAGGGTGGCAAGGGACGTGCAAAAAGGTTTTGCAAGCGCCCACAAGCTGCCTTCTGTGCCTGTTTGACTGATTTCTTTTAGGAGTTGCTGTGTCTGAGAGCAGTGTTGCAGCACTGAGCCATGCACGTCGCCTCCTGGTACCTCTGGTTTGCTATTTTAGTGTAATTGAGCATTGCTGGATTATACGATTACTAACTGCTGACAGCACTCCTCCTCCAGTTTATCTATCGTATGAACACGGAGACAATGATGAATAACTGGGTTTCAACACATTTCATGATGCACTTTTTTTTTTGGTTTGTTTTCTACTATTAATTTCTAATGACTGATCCAGTCAGTCATAGTCTTGTGTCAAGGAATTGTGTTGGCATACGAAGCCAGGTGAGTTGGGTATGATTAAGCTAGATGGTAAAAATAAAACAGGCTGTCTCATAAGCCTATTTTACACACCAGAAGCAGCAGCTTAACTAATTTGGCACCCACTGGTGCAAACTCTTTATGCACAGGGCATTCTAAAGTACTAAGTAATGCATTACATTTGTTTGGTTAATTGATATTTAGGGCATACACAGCCCACTTCTTCAGGCTGTAGCCCATACAGTTAACAGTATTACCTCACCAAACCAGTCATTACTGCCCACTGCCTATGCGTTACCCTCATCACATCCAGTTGAAGAAACCGTGTAAACACTCCATGTCTGATACGAGAATGTTAGCTGAAACCACCAATGGAAAGATAATCAATCATCTCTATCTGCAAGATAGAAAGAGGGAGCTGGGATGTTTGAACACCTGTAATGTCCCATAGCTGCTTTGGTTGTGACAGTGTAACCAGGATATACGTGAAAGAATTCACAAGGCTTCTTCAGAGGACTGTTTCATCCTGATGGTTTTCCCCTTTTCAGCTATGGATAATTTATGATGCCTTAAAAACAAAAACAAACAAAAACACAGATAAGGACCTATATTTGTACAGTCATTTGTTCTAGTGACAATGGTTTAAATTTCCCAGTCTAAGGATATGCTGAGATTGTATGCTTAGACTAGCTGTCAGTTAATTAGCCCACACTCCAGTTAATAGCTGCAATCTACACTTTTCAGGACCTCTGAATTATTTATGTAAGGTGGAGCTCCTCAGTTTGAGAGATTCATTTCAGGTTGCCCCGAGGCCCCTTAGTTAGCACATAGAATACATACTTTCAAATGCCTGCTTCAGATTAGACTGAACAGGGGTTTGGGAATACGCCTTACACCTTCAGGCTGTCGGGCATTACAGAATAGAGTGGAGCAGGCTTTTTGAGGGAAGGGGGTGTCAGAAAAAGCCTGACCCAACCTCACAAGGTCCAGGAGAGGTTCCAGGGGTGGGAATCCCAAGGGGAAGCCAACACCTCATTCCCAGCTGGGGACTGGTAGAAGCAGTGCATTCAGAATGGCCCGTAATGTTCGTGTTGTGCTTGTAGGGTAAACTAATGAAGTTAAACCAGGTTCTCAAAACGGCTAAAAGAAATCAGCTTTGTGATTCAGTCTCAGGATTTTACAAAGTATGTGGGAAAAAGCAAGGGTTCAATGATTTAGCTTTGTTTCACTCATTCTGTGCCTCTTAAACCTACACATTTTATAAATAAGTCTTTTCTGAGTGTAGGTCTTGTTTGCATTGCAGACAGTCAGACTGAAGCAATACAACACCAAAAGAGGTGTGAAAATCTTCTGAATGTGTCTTAACTAGAGTGTTAATGTCAAAACATCATTTCACTGTCAAAAATGCTAATAATTTTAAGAAAATTCATATCATAAACAGCAATACACCTTACAAGTTATATGTATTTAATCATACACACTGGGCAAATTAAAAACAAACAAACAAACAAACAAAAAACATACTTTGACTTTGAAAGTATAAAATACAAAGTATTGCAATGTTAGCTGATATACTGACATATCAATATTTAGATGAGTAGCTTTCACATTTCCAGTTTTAAAAATGATTGACGTTCCTTTATTTCTTCTCTTCATGTCCATATAATTGATTACAAAGCAGACTTCTTTTTCAACTGTGGTATAAAAATGGAGAAAAAGCTTTTACCGAATTTATACAAAATTTGATTGGCTGCTTACTCTGATCCTTAAACTGTTCATGTTCATATGGCTCAGCAGTCACAGAGAAGTGGTATACCAAGATCTCCTGTTTTATTTATTTAATCCAAAATCTTTGTCACATTGGCTGGCTTTAACAAAACCGGAAATTAAAAAAAGACAGAATCGGAAAAAACATTCTGCTCCCACTCCCAGGCACTTTTCTATCCAGCAAACAGCACAAGGTAGCTTCTTTGACGTAAGGTAAATGCTGCCATGTTCATCTGTATTTCATCTTTCTCTGTCAGAAATCAGGAAAATTCTATTTTAAAATAATTTTTCTTTTCAATAATGTTGTATTGATATTCCCAGTCATTGTTTTCCCATTTGCATTATCCTTGGGATCATACCAAAAAAGAGTACAGACAACTTACTCAGAGCCAGTGTATTGAATTGGCAGAAAAAAATATATTAATAAGCTTCTATAGATGCAGTAGTATAAAAGAAGGTATGCAGGCTCAAATACATATTTAAGGATACCATAAAATTGTAACATTTGTGATCAGAATGCAATAAACCCTATTAAAATAACTTTGTTTTCCTATTTGAATGAAAGAGCAAAAAGCCATTTCCCAGAACACCCAAGATCTCATTAAAAATACCGTATTAACTTTATGTAAGTAAGTAAACTGCCTGGTATTTGTGACTGCTGTTTCACCATATCTGTTATGAGGTATATTACTGTTCAGGGATATAGTGTAAGATGTTATTAAAGTAGTTGTCAAATACAGCCCAGGAGAATACTGAAAACTGGACTTTTTTGAGAGACACTGTGATGTGGAAACCATGTTTAGTATAGAATCAAAAAGCTTTCAAAGATGTACATGCTTTTGGTCCAAGACCTTATGCTAACTCATGTAATAACTAAAAAATAAATCTCTTTTTCCCTTTTCTCATAGTTGGATTAAAGAACAAGTCCCCTGCAGTCCTTTTGCCTGGTGGCTCCCTCCCGGATGCTCTGTTGCTCAGCTGATGTAAGCACTGGGGTGATGTTGAGAACCAAGCCACTGTCACTGAAAGGAACCGTCCCTGTCCCCCCTGCTGCCTTGTCATATTCCTGTCCCCCACTGTCCCCATCCCTCCTGCAAGCACAAGCACTCTGTGGCCCTATGAGCCCCATCAGGGGACCAGGTCAACTGAAAACTGAGAAGATGGTTAGTTTTCTGTCAGGTCTGGTCCCCTGTCAGGTTCATCGTAGTCACACAAGTACTTGTACTGATGAAAGGGAGGTGGTGACACAATGATGGCAGTGAGCTAGCAGGGGGGTCATGTGGGAAGATTTCTTCATTTTGGGTAGTAGTGTTAGCTTAAACTATCTATTGAACTATTGCCAGATTTAAATAAGGATGTAGGCAAACAGTCATTTGGGAAGGAGCTGCCCTGACGTGAAGCATTACCTCCAGCTGCTTATTGTTTCTTGTCAGGAAAGATATTAAACCCAAGCTGTTTCAGTGCTCTCATATATCCATTTAGCTATGCAGTAGGTAATCATTGGCACAGTAGGCGTGATACCCTAAATCACCACACTTGTATTTACAATGACTCTGAGCAAAGCTTTACATACCAAGTGGGTGAGTCTTGATCATATATAGGGTCACCCAGATCTCCATATTTGCAGCAATTCTTACAAATCACATTGGTGGGAATTTCTGGTAAGGGTGGAATAAGGAAGAGCTGGGCTTTCTGCAGCCTAGGGCCTGGTTCTTCTGGGATCCTCTGGACATTTACTCTCATCACATCCAATCCTGGTTGCTCCTGCAGTCCTGGGCAATGTCTGGTACCACAGTGTCCATGCTTTTCTGAGGGTGACATTGCTGCTGCTGTTTGCTCAGACTCAGTCTTCTGAAAATGAAGTGTTCAGATTCATGTTCAATGCAGAACAGATTCAGTCTTTATGCTTAATGTGAGTCGTTGGGGCTACATTTACATATTTGTAGCAAAAGTGGAATTCAAAGCTTCAGCTGTGTTTTACTGCAGCTTGGGAGCTCATTACTCTCCTGTGTAGGACAGTCAGTGGAAGACAATGTGTTCATGTCCCTTGGCCACTTGAACTGAAGTCAGGGCTTAAATCCTCTTTGTTAGTTTGTCCTAAGATGTTGGACTCTCGACTGATGTGCTAAAGGTGGGCACAGGTTTCATTACCATTTTGATGTGGATGAGATAGTCTTTAACAATAGGTGAGGGGAGGAGGTGGAAATCAGCATTACTAGGCAACCTGAAGTCTTTAAGTCTGCTGGTATTTGGAATTTCTCACATTACACTTGCAAATCTTGTATTCCATGTAAGTGCAGACAGATGTTTCTTTTTTCATATCTTCTTGCCTAAATATACTTGGAACTTTAGGATCTTTAACAACATCCACAAAATCTTGAGTCCTCCTCCTGCCACAGTGTGGGATGCTGGAGTTCATATGACCCATCATAGCTCTGTGCTAGCCCAGCAAGTGTAAGGCTGTGTCTAGGGCACAGCACAGGACAGGTTTGATGTGGCTGTACAGAAGGTGTGCTTCCCTGCAGGAAATGGAGAGGGGTTGCTCATCACTCGGCGTGACTCACCGGTGCCATGGTTTGCCCTCCAGCCTGTGCTCTGGGGTCCTGGGTCAAGTTTGGGAGAGTTCAGCAGCGCCTTCGTCCTTCTGGCTGGCACAGAGCAGAGAGTTGGTGGGGAAAGCACAGCTGCACAAGCAGTCTCCAACTGGGTCATGACAATTATTTGTGGCTTCTTTTTTGTACATGGAAAATCTAGTGACATTAGGATTGCTTTGTCTTTTGTATTGCCTTTTCTTATGTCAACTAAAGGATGTGCGTCTTCTTACTTGCCAATGACATACAGATGTTGAGATTAGATGTTTGAATGTACCCTTACAATCTAAATTTTTATGAAATATCTAAAACTCAGCTATATCTTAAAGGGCTTAAAATAATCAATGCTGACTCATTACGTACGTAATTAAAAAAGTGTAATTAAGGCAATCAAAGGATAACACAGTGATTGATTGCTAAATGAAGTTTCAAATGCTACCATACAGCAGTATTTCTATCACATTTATTCTATCATTTTTATAAATGCTAGTAGAAATGAGGTATATTTTCAATTATGTTTTGCAAAGCTGTGTAAATCCAGTTTTACTAAGAGGAAACAATTAGTTACATTCTAGACTTTGACTCTCAGGATCTCTTGACATTAAAGAATTACGCCAAACTGCTCCAAGGAGATTAACAGCTTTTCATCAGTTTTCTATAATGTATGTCCCTGATAGGGTGGTGAATTCTGAAAGCAAGCCACTGCTAATTCTGTAGTACTTTAAAATACTGAGTTGTAAATTGGGTTAGTTTAAGAACTGGTTTCACAACCACCTGAACTTTCTTTGCTGTACAGACAAAAATTTCAGAAAAGAGACCCCTGAAAATCCATCCAGCTGCCCTTGTTTGTGTGTGTGTGTGTAATATTGTTACACAATCATATTTACAGTAAGAGTTTTTGGAAATAATTGACTATCATTCCCTATTTGGAAGGATAAAGTAAAAGAACTGAAGTCAAAGAAGGTTTAGGGTGAGTGGAAACGTGAAATTTGACCCTGGTACATGGGCTGAAATAGCACAAACAAAATGGGACAATAGGAACTAAAAGAACAACTCCGAATTTTCAAAAACTACAAGAACAATGCAGAAAAGAACTTTTAAAAACAATTGTGGTACAGCCAAGAATGTTAGTGTGCTTATTTGTGCCAAGCATGTCTTAAATGTATTGTTAATTTTGACCGAGCAGTGATCAAATTTTATAGAATTTCAGAATGATAAAAAGTTTCATAGAATACTGTTGGAGCTAACAGCCGTTAGCCACCTGCTAACATAAGCATGTGGTAACAAAACAGTTTTTTTATTGCAGTTTTTATTGATAGTGTATTCCTGCTAGCTGTTTTCCTCCAGTTCTGGTATTATATGGTTGAATGCCACCCTTATGTCTTTTGAAAGTGACGGCAATAATAAACTGCTGTGCTCCACAGATTTCTGCCCAAGAAAATAAACTAGCTTCCTGCACCTACCTGCTGGATCCTCTCCTGGCAGCAAATCACCCTTTACTTTACAAATATTGTTTAAAATAGAATGTATATTCTCTGTGGTGAAATTTTCCATGTTAATGTCATTGTCAATTAGAAAAAATACTTTATATTCAGCTGCTGTTGAATGCTATGGTTTCCAGGTTTCAGACAAAACTGTGTTAGAGAAGAAAGCAAAGGACTGGAAGTGTTGTGCTAGCTCATGTACTGTGTGTAGACAAACTGTTCTTACTGAATACAATATTATTATTATGGGATATTTTGTATTGCAACTGAGAATTTGGATTCTAGTGTGTCAACACTGAAGTAACACCACTCGGTCTCCATGGCACAGATAAGACTATGTCCACATGGCTCTGTTTAGGAACCCCCTATGGCCATGCCTCATGCACCACGTGGAACTGTTTTGGCTCTTCACATTTCCTGGCCTATGGGACAGGCTCAGCACCTGCTCAGAAATGGACAGGCTGGTTTCTGCTGCGTGGTGGGAGAGGCAGTGGGTCTGAGCAGGTGCTGACTCTGTGATGCAGTTGATAAGGAAAAAAGGGGCATTAGTTTTGCCTATGCACGCAACCTTGGCATGAAGGCATGTTTTCTATGGCTTTGATTCTGCCTTGACAGACACTTCCAAGGACCCCAAGACTCTCTAGAGAAATAGATTTAGATGCTGTTGATGTGGAGGAAGAGAAGAGAAGGAGAGCCTCTGCCATAAGACAGACTGGGCCAGGAACAGATACACTGCTTGAGGGGATGTTCCTGCCAGCTATCCCATTTTGGCCAGGAGCAAGCAGTACAAAGCTATCTTTAAGCTAATGGACAGCAGTATATGGCAATCCCATCATATGATACCCAAGAAAGCTTGTTCACTCTGTAGGAAACCTGGATATTTATCTCAACTAGTGAATTTATGCCATAATACTTTGTCTAGGAGTTAAGTGTGTAACACCTTGTAGCAATAGTGAAGCAGTTCACCTTGGTGTGAAATCATGGCAATTGGTAGCAGCATTTCTGTGGGGATAGACTTTTTCCCTTACTTTTGTTTGAAAAGTTCAACCCATACTAATACATAATCTGCATCAGAGCAAATCTAGTCTTCAGTGGCATTAAATGTATCTAATGGGTTGCCTTGATAGTTATCCTGCTGGGTAAGTAGGGAGAGAAAATTTAACTTTTAAAATACAGATGCATTAAACACTCCCAGATGACAGCTTCCTCTTAAGTTATGCTCCTACAATAAAAGGAATATAAGCTGTTGCCTGCAAGAATGGAGATTAGTTCTACAGCAGTATCAGTAGTTACAGCTAAAGCTATATCTGAAACAACAGCTTTAGTTACATTTATTCATAACATACTACTGGTGGGTCACGGGAACTGGTCCAGTAGACTGGTAAAAGAAAATGTTAACTAAGCCATCTGTCAACTTGATAAAGCTTTGAATGCAGGACACTTGCCAGTTATCCTTTCTATGACTGACATTTTCCTAATTCCATGCAAAATTATGCATTAGCTGTTTTTGCCATAATCTCAATGGGTTGCTATTATTCGTTTATTTATTTATATGCATACTAAGACATCAACTTCACTCAAAACAATTTGTTATACTTGCTCAGATTTCCCAATGCTCCTGGGTTTTTATAGCTTTGAGTTACTAGTTTCTCAGAATTTGTGATGCACCTTCAACACAAGGATAGCATATTTAACATTTCACAAACCTATATCAATAATTCTATTCCTGGAAAAAAATTGTATGTATACAATGTCTATCCTCAAATAGTCTTTATGTTAAAATCAGCTGAGGGATTACATTTCCTTCAAGTAAAAAATATGTATATATAACTTCGTAAAACCTTGATGGTTACTTCAGAAAATAGTCTTCTGAAGAAGTAGAAGTTAAAAGATGATCTGAAATTTGGCAGGATGATAGTCTTGGTATTTAAGATGTGCCTTTTCCATTTCAATGAAAAAATGCATACGTTGTTAAAGTTGTAAATTGCTTATGAACCTATGTTTTTTTTTTTTTTCCCTTTACTTTTCCAGCTGGTAGTGTAGTTCATTTTGGTGTTAGTCCTCTCAACACATACACATTAAGGAATTTATTACTAAATTTAAAGCAAAAATAGTCACATGGTAAATTGCTTTAAGCCTTGATGTTTCAGCTTGCATAGAGCATACTCTCTCAAGTCAAACTCAACCAGTATGGAGATACTAGAAGGTGTTTAAACCAAAAGTTTATTCTTTTCTTTGTCTTTGTAAAACACTTTATTTTGTGGTAACAACCATAACCATGCCACTTCTACAGACATTTTATTACAAATATTTTTCTAAATTTACCACCTCGATTCGTAGAAAATTTATCATTCTTTTGAAGTTATTATCAGTCTTTGCAGCCTTCATTTCTTACCAAACTCTTGTTCAAACTCTAAAAAACAGTTATAAAATATTAACCATTAAAATATATCCTCTGGTGCCACATCTTGCAAACATTCTCTACTTTTTAACATATTAACCATGCCATTTTTTAGCAATTTTCTTGGTTTCACTTTAACCCATAAAGTTCAATTCTTCTGGGCAGATCAGAAGTTAGTATTGTAGACCTTTGATCTTATAGAGTACAATTAACTTTACAATTGGATATGACAGGAGGAGCAGTGAAAATTGTAACACATATCAAGAAGAAAATCTTTTCATTAAAAAACAAAGCCCAAGGTACCGGATCCAGTGTTTATAAGCTTTCTGCACAGTATACCTTTAAAAATCTTTTTGATAATTTGAACCATCTATTTCTGTGGCACTGTTAATTTTATATGGCTTTTAAAGTCTGGTGATGGTGTCAAAGGATGTCTCTGCCATTTAAACTTGACAAATTTATGAAGACTAACAGCAGGGATCATAATCCTTTCTTAAGTAAACCATGTCATCATTGGTCAATAGCTGCAAGCAACTTGCAAGATTTTTTTTTTTTTTTTTTCAAATTAATATATCATGGAGAAAAATAGCATTGATAAATACTCACAACTTTCTTTCCAGGGCACATTCACATGAGACTATGCAAGCAATGGGATCTATGGTAGCCTAAGTCGATCAATGTGTGGATGTTTTTCTCCCTGCTAACCCTGCTGTATGTTCCCACTCCCCTCCCTTGTGACAGCATTCATTCTCTTGTAAGCATGTCATGAATCTTTTCAGGCAGCTGATAAGGCTGAAAACAAATGTAGCAAGAAAGCATTTTTTTTTTTTAATTCCCTTATTGAGTGAGCTTAGCATGTAGTTGTATGAGTCATACATCTGATGCAGGGAGGGGAGGGCCATGGTAGTCTGGAATTAGATCAGATTAAACAGGTATGGAGCAGTCTGCTTGGTTGTACCGAGCGCTGATTCTGCTCACTGCATGTATTACCCCTTTCTCAGCATCTGGCAAGGAAGTACAGATTCAGTGACCTTTGACTGAAGGAATATCAACTTCACAGCACGTTATGTTCATATGCACTTAACGTTCATTTGCAGTGCCTGCCATTTTGGCAATATTCCAGCCTTGTGTCCTCACGACTGGCTGGTTGGTTTGTTCATGTGGCCTCTATTGTGCTGGGGTTGGCTAGATATTAGTTCCTGCTGGAAAGCTCTCTCTGAAGTTGAAAGCACTCTGAATTTGAGGGTATATCACATGGACAGGTACCGCAGCTTATATAGAGCAATACACCACTGGCCTCCTTATCTTCTGGGAAGAGGTGATCATTTGTTCTTTTGAACGAACTTCATAGCAAAGACCTTTACAAAGCTGTCACTTACAGTGTTTGCTTAGCCAAGTTGTGTCTGTCCAGCAATGTCAAACCACAAGAGAAAGTCCAGCACAGTCTTCCAAGAATCAAAAGAAAAAAGTGGCCCTCCAACATTGCTTGTTCTTTGTTTATTATTATGTGGGGCTGGACTAGGCAATATTTGTCAGACACTTTTGTCTACCTGTCATTTGGAGAAGAGTACTAAGGTACTGCAGTATGGAGGTGATTTCAGGGTCAGCATGGAGTCTGATGATGGTCAGCTGAAACCCAGAGCCTCTGTGTTATGCAATGAGAAGGCTACCGATGAGAATCCTTGGTCTGACAGATTTCTGGATGGAACTCCTTCTTTTTGGGATGGGAATCTTTCTTTTGACTGGCTAGATTTATTTTGTTGTAAATACTTTGTTTAACTTTCTATAATAGACACTGGGTCTTTTTTACTCATACCTGAAATAACGCTTATCCTGGGGG
The DNA here is from genome assembly GCA_013399115.1 of Anseranas semipalmata. NCBI lineage: Eukaryota > Metazoa > Chordata > Aves > Anseriformes > Anseranatidae > Anseranas > Anseranas semipalmata. Next base: position 145,621 of record VXAA01003068.1, read on the forward strand.
AGGGATTAGTTTTGCCTGTGCCTTTAAAGATTTTCTTCACCCAACCAGGCCACCACACAGAAAACATTTCTTTCTTGTTCTACACTTTTCCATGATTATGGGGAGCTGGTGTATGGTTGTTCTGTATTCAGAACAGTGACCTCTTCTTCCTGTCTGCCCTAAGTACAGCACACATTTTAAGTTATGGTAGTTACTGTATTTTTCTTAAAACTTGGTCAATGCTCTTTTAAGACCACTGAGAAAATTAGAGACTACATCGTAAAGCTCTGTGAAATGGTATGATATATAGTCTTTATAGTATACTATAATAATATTGTCTTTAAGGCTGCACAAAGTCCTAATCATAGCATTTCAGGACAACTAGATGGCTTTGTGTATATGTGGAGGGTGGTGGTGTCTCATACAGAACCAAGCAATTCTGGTGTTCTGCTTATTGAATGCATAAGTGAGCAAAAATTATAGGACATCAGTAAGATGACAGGCTCAGGTCATTGCACCCTCTAAGATTTTCAAAAGTTGTTGTAATTCCAGTCATGTCACTGCAAACTTTGTGCATGCCTGCAGGAGGTACAAAATGGAACTTCTGTGCGTAAAAGTACACTGTTGTAGCTCTGTCATCAGAAGGAGAGTCACTATGTTTTTCAGTTCAGAATAGGTAGCTCTGGCCTTTTATCCTGAAAGGACATCAGGTGGGACCATTCTGGTGAATTATGTCAGTGCATACCTCGTTGTGCTCCTTTTAGGACTTTTGAAATAGGCATCTGTTCTGATTCTTGATCAGTGACGTCTCTTCTGACATAAGGACTGCCTGCAGAGGTATAAAAATGTAGCTGCTAAATGCTTCTCTCTCCCATCTCACTGTCCTTTGTGATAACATGACCTTTGGCATCCAGCATCTGGCAAATTAGAGGAGAAGAGTGTGAAAAGAGGAATATTTGGTGAGCAGATAGCACAGAAGTGGCTGATGATTCCCAAGGATAAGGAAGAGAAGAGCAAAGAGGCAACATGGCGATGTTGCCGGCTGTGTGCAATGTCCAAGCAGATTGGACAGAAAGGTACATGGTTAAGCATGGGAGGAACGTAATTTGTGCAAACTGTGAATAGTCTGAGAATCTTCTGGAAAACGTGTAATGCTCCCCTATTTTTTCCTTTGAAGCAGTTCCCCTGCCTTATGTGGCTCCATCTGATGTGGCGCTGAACACCTCTTACTCATGTAAGATGTAAGTTTTCCTAACCACAGATCCTCCCACCCAGAAATTTCACTTAGATAATACCACATCTGAGCTGCTATACCAATTTCTGCCATGGCTTTTTATCTCTCAAGTGTAATCAGGGAGAAAACTTGCAATGATACCTCCCTGATCTGTATGTAAGGCCAAAAGACCTTCTCCATTTTCTTTATCTCACAGTAATAGCATTGGATCTACACTACCGAGTACTCCTGGCAAAAGTTGCTTTTAGGGATCCTGGCAGGACTGTTCAGAAACTGTAATATGCTTTGGCATTCTTTCTGCCTCAGTTTGCCTGCACTTTAGCCAACGCTGTCCATTTTTAGTGTGGAAAAGATTCTGTGAGGTTTGGGTGACGGTGAAAGCAATCTCACGTGATTGACTGTTCTCTCCTTTCATTCCTCTAGAGGAGCATCTGGATCTATGCAAATATCACCTAAATTACTTGGTTAGGTAATTATGACTGGCACCTTCAGGTGGCAAGCATATTGTTCTATTATACTAGAATCTCCATCAAATCCTCACTGAAACTTCACTACTGCCAAGCCAAATACTTCACCCCAGGCAAGGCTCTTCTTCCTCCAGGACTTCATACATGCAGTACCTCTAGTATCACCTTCAACTGCTATTGGGCTACCAAATGTTGCCCAGATGTTGATTCTGGAGGTGGACCTGCACATTGTGCCTCTCTAGAACAGCTAACACCCTTCTTTTTTTTAAGATAAAATTTTGATCATAGTTTTGGAAGATAAAAAAGACAGCCAACTTTATGCATCTGTGTGGCCTGATTCTGTTAGAGCAAGATCACTATATGTATCACTATATATATTTCAAGGAAACAGCCATTATGTGGCCAAGTACCCAATGTCCTTAGGAATTATGTACCTGCAGAACTGCATCTCATGGAAAATATCTGTATAAGACATTCCTGTCAATAAAATAACATTACTGTGGATGCATTCTGAAGTAACCCATAGTGAACTGAGATATCAGTGAATGTGGAGTAGCTTAGCCATTCTGCTTGGCTATTGCTGCTAATTAATAGCATTTTGAAATGCAAGGGTGTTTCTCTCTGAAGTAGGAAATGAATGTCATGCTGTATGGGAGTATTATAAACCATTTCTTTAGTTCACAGGATGTCACGTAATCCTACACTTAGGATTACATACTACATTCTACTACTGGCTTACCAGAAATAAAAGCAGATAATTGCCTATTGGAAAGTGGCAGGTCCAGAAGAGCTCACATTATGTACTGAAGGTTTCCAAATGTTTGACAAACTACATAAGAATTGCTCATTCTCCTATTCCTGTTTTTAGCTTCCTTGAATAGAAAAGAGCAGTCTTTGTTCACAAGAGCCTTTCTTCAACATTTTCTAATACCGCAGCTATTTTTTTAACAGAGGTGAGGTGAAAAATAGCTCTTTCAGTTGAAAGTTTTAATGGGATAAATTCTAGGATATAATGATTAATAACAACTCTTACAAAAATGAACTGCAAAGTATTTTAAAGACTACAGGTGCTCAAGATCTTCATTTTACATCTGATCTGGAAAATCAAATGCTCTTTGGGCTTAGCGAGGTAGAGGTGCAATTCTCCACTGAGATTAATTCCAAAGCTGTTTTTTTTTTTTTTTTTAATGTTAGGATTTCACAGTCATCTTTGTCTGATCTAAACAAAGACTGATCAGAACAGGGCATTGCCATTCCCTTCTACATTCTTGGCTTTGCAGTCTAGCCCTCTCCTCCACTTGGGCTGGGCCTTGTAACCGTGAAGGGGCTGCGGATCCTGTGGTGGTCCATCTGATGTGTAACCATTTGCTGTTAGGGTGTGCGACAGGGAGCTGGTCTGCACGCATACAAAGGAGCACTGAGGAAGAAGGGTGGGTGGGGGAACCCCAGTAGCGCCCTGCCCAGACCCCTCGGGACATCACAGGAGGGTGATCAGCCCTGTTGGTTGGGTGACACCCACCATAGGAGATAAGGGAAGAGGCTCCCCAGAGCCCCTCACAGACTGAGGGGGCTATGCCTAGGGACATGGGGCTCATTATGGGATGCAGGGAAAAGCAGAATACAAGACTTATTAAGGGAAGTTTAGGGGAGGAACCAAAGGTGGTGAAAGGGAGGGAAGGGGATGATTTTGGGAAGAACAAGGGAGGGAAAATACAAGGATAAAGGGTGAAAGGGGCCAGCCATATGTAGGCAGGCTGCTGTTCAGCACATTTGTCTGGCCATGCCCTGTGCCTCATCAGTGCAGCCTGTCCTGGCTTCTCATTCAGCTCTGTTTCTAATTATTTTCCTGCGCATGTGTGAACGGGGTCTACGTGACAGCAGCTGAAGTGGGGGCTGTGGGCCACAGAGCTGCCAGGGGTGTGTGTGCTGGTGCATGTGTGTGCCTGTTGGGGACACATGCTGCTGGTTGGCCCTGGAGAAATGGAGCTGCAGCAGCCTCGCTGCTGTTGGGCTGCCAAATATCATAGAAATTTCAGCGCCAAAAATATCCTGCTTCCCTAAACATCTGCCCCTAATGAAGCACTCAGAACGTGGTACAGGAGGGCTAACTGCATATAACACAGCCCCTAGGACTAAACAAACATTTCTGCTTATATGGAAGCACTTAGATTGGTATGGTGGTAATTTATTTAGGAAATAAAACACAGAGGGTGAGAAGCATTGGAACAGCTTCTCCAAATCTAAATTTCGTATAACTTCGGTCTCTTAAGTCTCAGGGTGACTTCTACTCCCCTGTTCCGGAGTGCTAACTTGCTGTAGACATGCTTAAACTCAGTGTTACAATACTTATGGAATATAGATGTATCTCCAAAATAAAATGCTTTTATTGTGAGCCACAGATGTCCCTCTGTGTCTATGCCGATGTATGCTTTGATGAAGCTTGGTCTAGGCAGCTCTGCACCTGAACTCTACTAGGATTATGGGAGGGGTAGATGACATTCAAATTTAGACTAACCTCCCATGCGTTTTAGGCCTGCTCAGCCTATTCGTTGTTCATTCTGATCATGCTTAATTAAATGAAAAATACAGATCAACAGCATGCAATGACTTATCTAGGAAGCTGGATGTAGAATGTCTGCAGTCTGAGGGTGGTGGGACTACCAGATTGTGGAGCTGCCTGGTGTGAGACTCTTCCAGGACACGTCAGCTCCAGCTTCAGCTGCTGGAGCTGACTCCTCATTGCAAAAGTAGAACACAATTTTATGGAGACAAATTGCAAAAAAGAGGCAACCCTAACTGCAGGCTGGAAACAAGAAAATTAGCTGTGAAACAAATGTGCATTATACAGGCTTATGATCAACTCATTCTCTACATTTTCCTAGGCTTATTTTGATGTGGTATAGGCAGAATAAGTGTATAGGATGAGGGATTTCAGGACATATTTATAGAATTCCAGCAGGGCATTTAGATTGCACAGGTGCTATGTAATTATTCACTTATCTGGGAAGATGTTAAATGTTAGATGACAAGGGGTTACACCATGGGTTTCCTTATGGAATGCTAATAGCTGTTAGTAAGAATTGATTTCACTGTGGATTAGCTGCTGTTTTTTTCTCAGTAATAATCATTTTACTCAGCACAACATGCAAAAAAAAAAAAAAAAGAAAAACAAAAAAAACCCCAAGCCTGCTGAATGTGTGATTTTCTTAGATGAAATACAAGTAGTCTTTCCTTCTTAAAAATGTGTTTGCAAAGAGGGGCTGATATGCTCATTGGACAGATGATTTCTATTAAAAACAGTTTGGCAAACATATGGATTAAGTCTTGCAGTGACAGAAGAAACCCTGTTCAATTAAAGTAAGTGGCAAGCATATTGATTTTAGTTGTGTAGGAACAAACACAGAATAGTAGGTAAAACGGTGACGTTTTAACCATTAGAGAGAACACAAAGATTGAAAACAGATGCTTACATGTACAGTGACCTTAGACCTTAGGACAATGACTTTTTGGATTCTGTATGATGATCTTACAAGAAAAGAATATTTAATGATTGACAACAGTGCCCAAACTCAACACACTAGCATTTTATAATATTTGTATTTTTCTATCTTAAACCAAATTTTAGAGAAAATCGTAATGCATTTCATACATTTCTTATTTTATTGAAGGAGTTCTTAAAACAAAGCTTTTTCTGCCCTCAAAAAAAGGAGCTAAATCTCTTTATGAGCAAAAATATTATCAGAGACAGTACAGATTCACTAGATAGCAGCACAGTTAGTAGTCTTCTGAAAAATCTGTCTCATATTCCATGTATGTTTTAGGTACATTTTGGCTAAGCTGGACATGAAAACAGAGAAATAGTCTCTTAGAAAGCTAATATTAATAAAATCAAATTATTGTAAGTATGACATTCTTTCAGAACACATTAAGGATATGCTCTGTATTTGAGGTAAATGACATATATGTGTTACGGTGTGGTAAAGATCTGGAACAGAACAGAGAAAATGAAATTCCTAAAAAGGGGTCCCACCATAGCTTTTAATTAAGTCTTTAGTGGATGAAATTTGAATTACAGCTTCAGAATGGTGAAACAAACAAACAAACAAAAAACAAAAAGCAAAAACAAACAAACAAAACAAAAAACGTAATATTCAGCCATTAAAAGTTATTAGAGGTAATCTGAGTTGATCATAGCCAAGGGAGAAATTTAGTCAAGATTGCACCTCAGAAGAAAATCACTGCCAGTGTTCTCCAGAACCTGGTATAGGGCAAACACCATGGTGCCAAATGGAAGAAGAAAGGGAGCAGAGAAGGAAGCTTACCTCTAAGGCTGACCATTTTCCAAGCTATGCTGATGCTGTGAACTTGTAGCTGAAGTCTCCTGGTTGGTTATGAGACTGGAAATGGATCTTATCTGGTTGCAAGATCCTCTCTGATTTCATGGTTTTACTGTAAATGACAGTTTATTTTTTCTTTCTCTTTAGTGGAGAAACTAGGTTAAAACCTTCTCAGCAGGGAAAATGCATATGAAAAAACATCGATAAATGGACTGAAATAATTCAGTCATCTTAACTTCAAAGATTCAGATGAACAGATTGGTACTTCTGGTCTACATATATGCCTTACTGTTTACAATCATAAATTCGGAATGGATAATGATGATTTACTGAAATGTTCTGCAAACAACCTATTTCCTGGTACAAATCAACGTAATTATCCAATAATCTCTGTTCTCCAATGCTTCTCTCAGCCAGTTATGCTTAATGCTTTTCAAGCGGGTTTGCAACACCGCTGCTGCTAGCCCTCTTGGAACCCAGTCGTGCAGCACTTAGGCCACATTTTCTTTGTCTGCCTAATTTCCCCTCATTAGCGACTGTGAGATCCGTTACTTTATATTTCAAACTTTAGGACTAATCTTTGCACTGCTCAGATGAGCATTTTTTCTTACTGTTTTATTCTGAGGTAACTTTGCAGTGTACTTCAGGGTGCTTCCTGTGTCTTTGACAACTTTCTCTGAACTAGGAAAGGAAGATGAGTGGTGGATGACAGAAAGAAACGCAGTCCTGAACTAAAATCTGATCCTTGTGTCACAGGGATTGGCAACCATTCACACACTGCTTGAGCTGTGCCCTTGCTGTTTATGATTTCAGCATCATCCCCCAATGAAACTACAGTTGTGTTCAGTCAGGATTGATGCATGCTTTTATATTTTTGGCAAGCAGAAGAGCCATGGCTCAGAAATGATGTGTAATATGTTGTAAATGTTGCTGTTTATAATGAAATGGAACAGATTTTGTATCTTTATAGTGCTTGTATATATATCAGGGGCTGGGAGTAACAGAAATACTGTATTCAAAGTAACACTAGTAAATTTAATACAGATTAAGCATAACACAGCCTAGTAACTAGAATCATAATTTCTTAAGTCCAGTAGAACAAAGATAAAATGTAACAACTAAATATGTGTATTTATTTTTACAAACTGTACATGTATGATATATAAAATTCTATTCATTTGTTCAATTTGGTTCTCTTGAGGAACATTCAACCTTTTTGCCTGAGTATGGACTAGAAGATCAGCTGCCAAAATGTCAAGCCTTGATGACACCCTCACTGAAGTTCATGAAAGTCTTGCTACAGCTACTGCTGCTGCAATGGAGTGAAGTTTCTCTAGCATCTTTGACTCTCCTCTCAGTAACTGGACACCACCTTGCCCTCTGCATCTCACAAGCCAATGTTCTGAGGTGTCAGTATTTTACACACGGAACTGAGGTTTCCTTTCCGGCAGGTAATAGGACTCAGGACAGGGTAGTGGTTCACTCAGCCCACTCCCTGTCATGCCAGGCATGAAAACAAAGTGTGCATCATGTCAGCAGAGCCAAGAGTGCACTGAAAACTAGACAGGAATGGTGCTAATATCTTTTGCCAAGGATAAGGGAGGAGTAAGGAAACATAATTCCTCTATCAGCTGTTGCAAAAGCAGAATAACAGCATGCCATCCCCCTTGCAAAAGACTTGCCAAAAAGTATAGCTCTAAAACTGTATAAACAATTTGGATTAAGAAACATTAAACACATTCACACCTGCTTTCAAGCTTTGAATCTGTAGCTCTGCAAAATGTCATCTATTTGAATAAAAGCAGCTATTTTTCTTTCAGTAAACGTCTGTTTGGAAATGATAAACTTCTTTTTCTGCTATGAACTTTCCCATTTCACTTGCCCATTTATCCTTCTATTAGTTGAAATATACTGATGATTAACACTGCACAATATCCATAAATTACAGTATTAAGTTATTCCATTCTTTGCTTTCTCTCCTTAGCCTACAAACCAAAGGTCTCTAAATAATTCTACACACAATTGCTGAACTTTAAAATACAAACAAGCTGAAAACCAACAAGAACCTGCTAATAGGTATTAAGAGCTGGGAAAAATATTATTCTGCTTGACTGTTAAATACAGTTTTAACAATAAATACAGTTATTTAACAGTATACTGTTAAATACAATCTCTTGTTAAATACAAGAGGCTCTCATTTTCAGTAGAAAGCAGTCAAACTCTAAGTGAATGAAAGACAAATCCCTGTGTTAAATTGCTTACATGATTCAGAGTCCAATGAAAAACAATCCACTGGACAAGAGTATTTGAAGCAAAATTTGATTTTATGAGATATGCAGTTATAGGTAAAGTATTATAAGCTTGATTTGAATCAATCTGAGGTTCAGAAGTCCCAAAGATTAGGAAAAAACAGAGCAATTCAATCAAACATTCATATTAGGGAACTACCAGGTGTTTCTTTAGAAAAGAGTGAACAGGGTAGGAAATAAATGCAGCATTTAACAGTATAAACACATGTTAATCTTTGATGTGTATTTCAAACATAAGGTTGTGATCCTGGCAGCATGTTCCAATTCAAGTAATATTTCTGATTTCAAGGGAGTTTGTATAAATAAAGGTACATGTTTGTGCATTAGGTTCTGTAGAGACACATAGAAAGCCATTGGGACTGGAAGCTATACTCAAACCTTTTTAAGGTATATTCACTGGGATGTAGAGTTTTCCTGATGAAGTTGCTGCAAAATCACTAGTGGTATGGAAAGTGTTGTATAGTATTTCCATTCTATAACAATTCTTACAATAACCATTCTGCAATAAGCCCATAACACACAGTGAGAGTGGTGTATAGTGTTTGAAGTAAACTGAGAAAACTGTAAGGGCAGAGAAAATAGAAGAGGAAATCATATTAAAGTTTAGAAACCAATGGAAAGCCAAATGGGTGTATCAGTAAAGTAGCTGCAGCTGTATTGTTATAAACACATTATATATTGATAAAGTTCACTTAGGGAACTTGGTGCATCAATTCTGAGTACTTGCAATTAACTTAAATTGATATAAAACTGTGTGTAGGCTGGCCTGTAGGAAAACAGATCAAGATTAACTTCAATTTACCTTCAATGCTTTTTCCTAGCTTTTACAAAGGATAAACTCTGGTTTGCTAACTTGAGATGGAAAGTGTTAGCTAATAGCTGAGTTAAGAAAAGCACTAGCTTTGTTCTGTAATGTGGACAAAATGTAGTTCTACCCTCCCCCCGTCTGAGAAATGCAATGAGTACTGCAGTGAGTAAAACTAAATTTACTAAATGTCATAGCTATAGAAACATAAAAAGATTGAGGTGGGAAGGGACCTCTGGAAGCCATCTGGTCCAACCCCCTGCCCAAGCAGGGACACCCAGAGCAGGGTGCCCAGGACCACGTCCAGATGTTTTTGAAGATCTCCAAGGAGGGAGACTCCACAGTCCCTCTGGGCAACCTGTGCCAGTGCTCGGTCACCCACACAGTAAAGAAGTGCCTCCTGGTGTTCAGACTGAACATCCTGTGTTCCAGTTTGGGCCTATTGCCTCTTGTCCTGGCACTGGGCACCACTGAAAAGGGACACTGTGCAGAATACATGGTTTGCAGTAGCTGTGTTGACATACTACAGTGAAGTCAGACTATCCTTGCACTGTACCTATGGAAGAGTGCTGATGATACAGAGGTCATAAATCCAAATAATTTTATCTATTTAGAGACTTCCTGTAAAACAGCAAATGAAGTTTCCGTTCATGCCCTTTCTTTTTTCACAATGGCTTTTCTGTGCAAATATGAGACAGGATTCTTGGCAAGTTTTTTTTCACGTTATGGAGATAAGACTTCAGATTTCTACAATGGTCAAAAAGCCATTGCTGTTTAAAGGAGTCCAGTGTTACAAATGCCTTCCAGGATGCCTTTCACCAAAAGGCTTTCTCATTTGTAGAATTCACACATCTGTTGAGGTCACATGCATCATTACAGGACTACAGGTAGTTTGCCAGTATTTCTAACATCCCCTCTCAACACATCATGGGCCTAGTGTAAAAAAAAAAAAAAAAAAAAAAAAAAAGGAAAGAAATCTGTAAAAGATATCTTAGTTATTTTTTCTAAAAATTCTTATCAGAAACGTTGGTTGCAAAAGCAGGTTCAAATAAAAAAGGCACTATTTTGCACACGTGTTGGAGACAATAAGGCTGAGGGTTATGGAATGCCAAGCTTCTGTTGTCTGTGGAGTTGTTGTACGGACTTCTGAGCAACTCTTTGGGGACCTTGTGATCTAGTGAATCCCTTTCCTGCATGATGCAGCTATTTCTTATCTATAATTTGCACTGAGAATGTCACAGGAGGCTCATTGCTTGTAAATAAATGAGTTCCTACATTTATATAGTAATTTGTACTCCCATGCACTTTCAGAGCACTTCATAAAATTGGGATATTTCCTGTACCAGCAAACTTCTAACTAACCTTGTTGTTCCCTACTGTGCAAGAAATGGCTACTCTGGACAACTGAGGACAAATATAATTCTGCTGCTCCTGATACCATTGCTATTTGTAATATTTTTATATTTAGTGCCTGTATTTTTGAGCATTGTTTTTTAATTCTCTTATGCCAAAATGCTCATTTTCAACCCAATCTACTTAATACTGTATGCAAAGAACTTACACTTGGACTAACAAACTCCCATGTTTTGACAGTGGAAGTTCATTATTCCACATGGTCCTGAGGAATCCTGATATGGGAGTTTACTCTCTGAACAGGTAATAAATGGCTGTAGTAAAGCCCATGCAAATACACAAAGGATGGATGCCTACCACTCTGTAATTACAAACAGGTAAAATTAGTGCTTGCTACCTGTGACAATTCACCCATGGAGCAGGATCCTCTGTGCTGCTGCTGGCTGTTAAACAATCACAGAACAAAAAGGTCATCCTTGTCATCGATTCTTGTGTCCCAAAGGTGCTGTCTGTAGTGTGACCACTTCTCAGCTAGGTTTGGACCCATCCCTCAGCTAGGTCAATCTTGAGCCAGGTCAACCTTAGTGCTGTTTGTCACTGTAATCCCCACTTAACCCCATGGCCCCCTGAAGATGGGATGGATGAGGCCATCCACAGCTGGAATTCCAGCTCATCAGGGAATGAAACAGGACACTGGCTCCACAGGAGTAGTGTGAATATATCTGGACATTGCAGGTACCAGGACTGTTTGTTAGAGCCTACGTGGTTGGTCTTGGCATCTCACATGATCAGACCCAGGACAGGGAGTCACCCCTGTGTAGTCTTCCAGACCCATGGTCTTTCACTGACCATTCATTCCTCCAGCTCCCTCTCCTGCTCTCCCCCGGTAGGGCCTGAAGGGCGGATGTCCCAGAACAGGAAGCCCCACCGCCTCCTGCCTTGACAACCCCTCTTCTTAGTAGTTCTTTATTAAAAACACGTGGTTGCCCTTCCTGTCTGGGCTGAGCCAGTATGCTCAAAGCCTTCCTCTGTTGTGAGATTGTGCGTCCCGGGGGAGGGAGACTGCGGCTGTGGCAAGGAACATGACAGCATACTCGTGAGATCATACTTGAACATATCCTACAGTCCATGACTACCCCTGACTCCAGAGGACCACAGTCTAACCTTAAAGGGAAAGACACAAATTAGGAAACAATAGGAAATGTGCCTGGTAAGCATACTTGGCATTGATCTCAGCATTGTCAAGTGTTTTTAAAGACATCATATCAAAGCTAAGAGGACTTTAGTTTAATTAAACTGGTTACCAGCAAAGTTAATAACTGAATAGACTATAAAATTTATTGTAAATCAGAACTTTTTTTTTTTTTAAACTAAAGATATGGATTTAAGCTTTATTTGATGCAAGAAACTCTATGGGAATAGTGAGATGCTTTCAGATGCCAAGGTAAATAAACTGTAGAGCTAAACCACTGCTGACTGAATGAAAAATGAAGGCTCTATGTTTCAGTCAGCAGTACACAACCATGCTATGTAACAGCTACTGGTGAGGAGTGCTGAGACAATTGGAAACTGCAAAGGAAATTTAAGTAGAAAAAAAATGTAATTATTCATGCTGGAAGTAAGTAAGTGGGAGACCAAGGTTAACATCAGTTGTTTTCTTGGGATGGAAAAAATACCAGAAAGTGCATGTCATTATCCCATATATTTACATGAAGGCTTTCATTGACAGATAAAATAAAAACATGTACTAGTCACTTCCTCCCTCTGTCATCTTTTGCACTAAATTCACACTAAAGTCAATGAGAATTTGCATACAAATCGGTACATAATAAACTGTCTGGTTATGTATAAATAACTGTAACAAAACTGCTCTCCTGAGAAAGATGTTTTCCAGCTTTGGTCAAGCTGTGAAGAAAAAAAGATATTTTCAGAAGAGATGGTAAAATAAACAAACAAATACTACCAAAGTTCCTCATGTTCCATTTCAACATAAAGAATGAATTGATATTTTGGCAAACTACATCAACAGAGGCTCCAGCTATCCTGCTGTGTGCTCTTCTGCAGATGTGCTGAAGCAATTAATAATATGCTAAGGTAGTCAAGCTCATTCTGCTCAGCATTTTGTTCCAGATTATTTCCTTTACCTTAAGTATGTTAGTAAATTTGCTTAAAAATTTCTTTAAAATAACTGTTTTTCTGAAGCATTTTTTTCCTAGCATCAGGTTAACAAGTTTTGACATGATACCTTTCCATCATTAGCAGTTCAGTGAAGATACCAATACTTCTCTGAAAATAATTCCCCTGTACTTAGGCTTTTGATATAATACATCCTGGGAGATGTATGAAAATAATGGATAACAGGCTCTTCTTTATCAAGCTTCTCTCTTAATTGCCATTTAAGCAAATCTAATATTTGTTAATAACTACTCAGTCATAACCCATTCATAAATGAGATTTGAGACAATACTATGATAAACTATGGTTTATGGTAGATTGATATGATTATTATATAATTTTTGATAATGGAATTTTTAAACATTATTGAATGGCTCCATTGGTATTGTTCCATAATGGTCTCTTAAGCATCTTATGCCGTTCATTTTACTGGAAATAGGCAGCAGATTACATGTGCATATCTAAATCATCCCTAACAAGTACGTACAATTACTTGAGCAAAACAGAGACCATAATTTCAAAAAATGCCTTCAGTGACATCTTTGTGTGGATGTTGGCCCTATCCCTCATTTTTTCCATTTGTATTTTAGCATAGTAGTTTCTTCATGGTCTCTTTTAAGACAATTTGTTGATATAAACTATGCCGAGAATTTGTTTTCTGGGTTACTGGTTCAGAAATGAAAGCATTGATTATGGGCTTCTCACTCATGACTACAAAAATGATAGACAGTAGAATATGCTTCTAAAATGGCTAAAAATGTTGAAGGTTTTTCTTTCGAGGGTTTCTTTCTTTTTCTTTCCTTTTTTTTTTTTTTTTGCTACGTTATATATTTCAGTTTGATTTGCTTTAGTATAGTATTATTTAGTATTCCCCTGAAAGTAACACATCTCCCAGTATGTCTCATTTAGTTCCTGTGGGAAAACTTAAATCCTTAAGCATTGCAAGATTTTTGTGGAAGGAGGCAAACCTGAATGTAATGCATTCTTTTTCAAGCAGTAATTATTATTTACAAATATATATGTATGTATAAAAATATCCACTATTTATATGTACAAGATCCCTATCAGAAAACACAAACAAACAAAAACAATCAAACAAAAATATTTTCTAAGAAGCTGGAACAAAAGAACGTTACAGCAACATATTACCATGCATGTGTTGATGGGGTGTGCGAGTATAGAAATCTCTCTCAATCAGATCCAACTGAAGAAGGCATGAAATCACTCTGTCCTCCTTCCTTTAGGGCTTAGAACATTTCTCCACTGGTTCAGAGCACTTTCTGCGAGGACATACAGAACAGCTGTAGACCTCACTGCCAAGCTGAACCGAATTCTGAAAACTATACAATTGTTATTTTTATGTAATACTCATATTTCAGCAGAAATCTAATAAGAATTAAGACTCCTGTCTTATTATTTTTATAGCATTAAGACCACATAATCATCACTGAGTCAGTTTAACAGGACACAGAGAACACTCTCCACGGGTTTTCCAGTTTCATTATTCATCTTCAAAGTTAAATATGTCTGAAAATGTTTTACTGTATAGCGACAGAATACTCTGCATCTTGAGAAGGCTCAAGCCCTATTTCAGTAAAACAAATATTTGGGGTACTGAAATTAATAATTGCTGTTGATTTCAATAGAATAGTCATTACCTTCGTTCTACTGTATTCACTCTTAGTTTTATCCTATCCCCTCAGTTTTAATCAAAGAACATACATTACCTTCTAACACCACTGAAATGTAAAACCCAAACACGTCATTATCCTTCTTTTCCAAAAACTTAACTCAGGAATTAAGCAGGAAACTGTCAGTACTAACTTAAAAGTTCACTGGAATTAAAAAAAAAAAAAGAAAGAAAGAAAAAAGAGAGAAAGAACTGTGGCTAAAACTGGACAGTGAGAGGACTACTGAAGTAAAATCTACAGGGACTGATCTTTTATACAGGGTTAAGTCCTTGAAATATCAGGTAAAATAGCCTACAGATTTGTGTTGTGTTGGATCCAAAATGTTGGATTAGGCATTAATACTATTTTCATCATTATTCTCATACTAAATGTTAATTTCCTGATGTCATCAATTATTCTGCATTAATTATCATATTTGATAGTTTTTGTTACGGAATTATTCATCATTTGCCTTTCAGAAGTACGCATGAAAACTAATAGAGCAATAACTCACAATGTACTCTTCATAAAGCTTGGAAATTATGATTGGTATTGTACAATATGCTTTAACATGATGTTTAAGACTTTGTGCACCTTCTTTAACAATTTGAATAAAAGCTAATGCCTCTCTAGATTCTCAGTGGAACTCAGTTATCCAGGGGACTCAAGTAATCACATGATACAGGAAGAACCTCAAAACATCAAACTAGACTTAATGCAAACACACTAGAATATGTTCCAGTGCTCCACTACTGTGTGGCATCCTGAAAACCTATCCTGACAATCTTTAAGCATAATGGGAATCTACAAAGATGATTTTCTGCTAGTTTTCTATGCTGAAGATATTTTTGCAATTTTTTTTTTTCTGGAACATCAATATTTTTCTAAAGTATTTCCTATAACTTCACCATTAAGATCTAGCTCTTTGATCAAGGACGGGCAGTAGCGGCATGTGATTACTGTGGATAAAATACTAATGACTAGGGGAGAGATGCACTTTCTTTGAGGTACCTGTCACTTCATAAAATTCATGTTTTAGAAAATCATGCATATCTAGTCATGTCACAAAAGGGTTTTAACACATTCATACTTTCATAATGAAGTAAGCTATTCTTCAGTTCTAGCTTCTTTTTTTTTTTTTGTCTAGAAACAATAATATTTAGGAAGCAGATTGGGAGCACTTGTAGGTAATTAATTACATCTTTTACATAATAAGAATTTATTACATAGACATGGCTTTTCTTTCTGTGTAGAAGGAATAATTGATACTTTCCTTAATGATGCATTTCAATAGTGATACAAGTATTCAAATGAGAGACATCTATTCACTTTTCTTAATTCTCCATGGCTTTTTCTCACAACAGTAGTGAGAATTTAAGATGGCATAAAATGGCACGAAGTCTGAACTCACTGTCTATTACCACAACTAAAATGATCACAGATAATTACTATCTGTCACATATAAAACGTATCAGTGGCACCGTTCAAAATTGTGAAGAAATGATATGGTTCCTTTATTTAGATTTGCATTCAGAATAGCAATTAAATTAACTTTTCCTAAAATAGTTCTGCTTCTCTTGATCCTGATTTCCTATAAGTCCACAGTGGAATTTCACTACTGCTCACACCAGCATGGAAAGCTTGTTACAGAACTTGGATGTTAAGTAACACACTACATTGCTTTTTGTTACCTTTCTGGAAATATATGATGAAAAGACGGCAGTCCTGTAAGCCATCTTCTCTTTTCCTGGCACTACTGCTGGCATTTAAAATGCAGAGACAAGCCCTTATGCAAACAAGGAAATATGCTACCTGTGGTACCAACATCCCACCTACTTAGCTTGAAGCAGCCCAAACAGAAGAGCTGTGTTTTTTGATTCATGATGAAGTATCAGGAAACCTTAAATGCAGAGGTGAAAAAGTGTTTGCCGCAAACAATTGGGTAATGTGAGAAAATATTGTTTTCTCTATATTTGCTCATTCTAGAAAATTATTCCACTAACATATTATTTATTGAGGGCTGCAGCTACAATGGACACAAAAGCTTACACACTACTTTCCATCCTCCTTTCAAGATGGCACTGCAATTTAAAGATGCTAACACAAGAGAGTGTCCCAGACACAGGCCAAAGCTCTTACACTGCACTGACAAATAAGAAATTGAAAAACAAACAAACAAACAACTTTTGGAAGACTTTTGTTTTTTTTCATGTGTATTTAACTTTATTTAGTGTATTGTTCAGAGTCTCTTCATCTACATGTGCATAATAAATAATCATTCTCTTTCTAGACAAGGATTTCAATGTTTTTCATTAGTTACCAATTTATACATTCCAGCATATCCAGGTATTCATAATAACACTTTTGTTCAGACAAACATTTCAAATAAAACCTACTAAACTTAAACACTTGTTTCATGCAACTGTAAACAACAGATATTCCAGCAAATTCTTTATATATGAAATAACATATATACTCTTGATGCTGAACAGAGAGAAGTCTACTTTCTGTTTACAGAGACTACTGACATATGATTTTCAAAGGTTTATTTTTAACATATACACATTTTCATCATACTTGGAGAGCTGAGTGTTAAATCTTACTCGTCTATTCTTTTTTAAAAAGGTGGATCATAACGAAAGCATGAAGTTAAATCAGCATTTTTAAGTATTGTTGACCATTTGCAAATCATTTGGAAGCAGATATTTCTATCTACATTCTCACTAGCTTCAGGAACTGTTCAAGGTAAAGCTTAAGCCAATAAATAGTAAATCACATATTATTCCATGCTATTTAATTATTGTTAACATAAATAGAGTGATGCATGCCAAAATCCTTTTATACCATTCCGTCATTTTCTTGGCCCTGTGTTTCTTGGCTTGATGTTGCTATTACCAAATATTTGCACCATAATTCTAAACGGGATCTCATTGTATTCAGTGTTGTACAGATACAAACCAAAAACATGCTATCTGACACGAAGAGCTTCCAACGGGATAAAGACAGCGCATAACAGAAAAGTACCAGGAATTGCCCTGGTCAGCTTGAGATGTAGCAGCCTAGCCACTTTTAAGATTTTTCCAGGCAATACAGAAAGGAGTTTCACACTGTCACTCTAAGGAGACCAATGAAGTAGCTTTACTGATACTTATGATGAGCTCCATGTTGCTCTAGAGTGTAAGGTATCACAGAAAAAAAGAATTAGTTGCTTGTTACACATCTTAGTAGTTGGCTAATGGATGCTGGCATCAGGGGCTGGGAGATGAACTATTAGTATAGCAAGGGATCAGAAAAGGAGGCAAAGACATCCCTTCTAGACCTCTGAGGGTGAGGAAAGGTGGCTTCTGTTTGAAGAGACAGGTAGTGGGAAGCAGTGACAGAGTCACAAGTTAAAACACCAACCTATGCTGCATCATGCCTCTTTACTAAAAGCTTTACTGTCTCAGTTCAAGGGAAAACACAGTAAAACATACAAGGTCACTTTGTGTGTGTATGTAATAGAAGTACCTAGACTGTTAACTCCATTTCCTGCTGGAAAACATTGGGATGATTCAGATTCTTTATGACTGAATTTTGGTTACCAGCCCTGACTACATGTAACAGGTTTGTGGTTTAATATTAAGACACTATTTAGACCTTTGATTGCTTAAAGCACTTGCTCACATACAGATTAAAGATCTGTATTTTGTATAATTTTGTATTTTTAGGGACAGAAAACAGATGTTAGCCAGAGATCTAGACAAATTTTGTGGGCCCATGTTTACTATTTATTGACTAACATTTGTTATCACCAAGGAACCCTTGGTATCTTATGGAGACCAAATCAACACTGATAACACTGAAAAATTTGAGTATGAACAAATGACGGACTGAAGGTTTCCTCTATGTCTTAACCAGAATTAAGGGATAACAGCTTTAGACTAATGTTTTAGTTTAATATAAAGTGGAAAGTAAGCTATGCAAGGTAACGGATTCACAGTATTATTTATATTAAGTCTTGTCAAAAACTTGTGATGAGGTTTGTTCTCCCTGTAACAGTCCAGATTTGACTACAGTTCTTCACCGCTAGTGGGGATCCCTTCAACCTTCAGTTACATTCACGTTCCAAACTCACATTTTCATGTTTATGGACAAAAGCATGCGACAGTTCAGTGACCCAAATTCTAACCAAGTTCTAGCCGAAGTCAAAATAGAAATGAGTCTGGATCTTTGACAAATTTCCCATCCAAAGAGAAGAACTAAAAATGCCTGCCTTCTCTTTAAATGCTTTCAATTTACAGAAAATATGCTTACCATTTAATCCACCCACTGCCTTTTTTATTACAGGAAATGAATGAATTTTCATACTATGAACTGAAAGATGTAGGTTGGAAGGGAAATAAGAATAATGCTGCTAACATCCCAATTTTCAAACAAAAGTATTCCATGCCTTTAAATAAATTAAAAGGGAGGATCTCACTCATGAGGCTAATTACTGATTCTTGCTGGAGTCTCAGAAGCAACCACCTTCATAATTAATGCATTAAAATGTTTGTTTTACTGGCCATGAGCAATATCAGTGTTGACTTTTAAAGCCTGGAATATTGGTCTTGACATTGGCTGAGTCTCCAGAGATGTGCAGATGACTGGGATTTGAAGAGCCTCGGGACCTTATTCTCTTCCTTCTTTTCCACCTCAGAACAGGAATAAATCCCTTAAATCAATGGTCTTCAGATCAGTATTAAACAGTTGTAAGCAGGAAAAGGAGCAGGCACCACCTCTCTTTAAAAATGCACTAATACAATCTTAAAAGAATCAGAACAACCCAGGTAAGAAGCAGAGAGGTATGTCATCTGCCTGCAAGACACGTCTCCATAGTGTCTGTCACCGGGATGGGCAGCTCTTGCTGTAGTATCATCTGCAGGAAGCTCCCACAAAACATGCTGCCCAAATTCCAAAATCACGATTGTCCTATTTTCATACATATAACTTGTGGGTCATGTAAAAAAAACCAACAACCTTGAGGTTCAGTGGAAATGTGGGTTTTATGCACGTACTGCAAACACAAAGGGAAGTCTGCCTAACCCAGAGATGCTTCCCACCTAGTGGCACTACTGAAGTGAATCCCCCAGCTCACTTGTTCTGTCCTCACAACCACACTGTCTCTGAACTTTTTTTTTTNGATTTATTTTAAATGCCAGCACTTCCAAAAGGACATGAGGTACCTGAGAAGCATCTTACAGCATGGAAATACGAATAGAGAACAAAGATGTGGTGATACCCTACCTTGTCTGGTGTTGGAGGGAAAACAAGCAGAGCTCACTAGCAAGAACTGACCAGATCACCTTACAAGCCCCCAGCTCTCCAGGAAGAGTACATGAGCTGTGGTTAAACTGGTGCTGGTTGACATCATGCCTGTGGTCCACATTTCATGATCTACTGACAGTGGAGAAGGGTGAAGTCTCCACATCTCTTCCACAGTGACATGTTCCATAAATCCTAGAGAAAATTTCTGAATTTTCATATGCAGAGACATTGACTATGAAAGGGATTTGGTGCGCACAAACACCTCCCTTTTCTTCACTCCCAGTGACACACAGCAGGGTCTCGGAGAACCTGAGCACACATCTGCCTGCAGACCGTCCTCTCGCTAGCTGCTATGTGATGGACAAACCAAATTACTAATCTGGTAACATCTGAATGAACAGGCAGAAATCTGACACTTGAAAGCAATTCTTTGTTCCTTGAATCAAAACATGCTGAAAGCTGGAAATGCAACATTTCCAACTTCTGAAGAATGTTCTCTTCTCTTTGCTAGTCCGGAGCTGCTGGCACGAATGTCTCCTTGCTAGAGTAAGGTGACAGCTGAGGCTATATTTAACGTGGAAGCCGCTGCAGCCGTAAGGCAGGAGCGTAGTCGTTATAAAGTGAACACAGAGCTGTCAAAATGCTCTGCGCTGTACACCACAAGCAATAAAGTGCACGCACGTAAGATTTGAGGTCCTATTGCAGGGTGCATGGATGCTCCCAGGTCACTGCCCATCTCAAGAAGAGTGCTGCCCGAGATAAATTTAGATGTGCAGGTACCGAGCTCAGCATCCTTCTGTCTTCTTAGGAGAAGCATTAGGTGGAAAAATGGTAAAAAGAAGGCAATGGTAACTTCAAAGTCCAGTCAATTTTGGGAAATCAAATAAAAGCAGCTAACAACTCAAAACAAGTGCTGTTTTTTTTCCCCCAAAGATACACCCGACTTACAAATGTGGTGAGCTCCCATGCGGGCAGGAGTCTCCCCCTCTCCCAAGCCCATCTGCTGGTTTTACCTCGCTCGACTGGAAGGTGCGAGCAGCAGGGAGCTAACCGTGCCGGCCCTGGCTGGACACAAGGGGTGGGCGGGCAGGCACAAAACCCAAAAATAAGCGAAGAAAAAGGAAGAAGAAGAAGAGGAGGAAAAAAAAGAGCTGAATCATAAAAGTGTCATTGCCTCTGAGGTAAGAACCATCACGGTGAATCACTCCGTGCTCCCACGGCCCCCGTTTGGCTCTCACACGACGGACGGACGGGTCCCCTGCCCCATTCGCCGCCCCCCAGCCCTACCCCACCGCCCC
>VXAA01003068.1:167454-179237 GCA_013399115.1 Anseranas semipalmata
TTTAATTTAATTTAATTTAATTTAATTTAATTTAATTTAATTTAATTTAATTTAATTTAATTTTTTTCTCCCAGAAATAGACTTTGTGCCTGCCGAGCGGAGCCAGTTGGCGTGTCGGAGCTGCCTCTCCCCGTGCAGCTGCTACACCCTCTTTTGTCTGGTCTCGGCTCGGAAATACTTTCCGCGCTGCCATCGCCCGCCCGCCGCCCGCCGGGGTCCGGCCCCGCGGCTGCCCCCGGGTTTCGCCCCGCTCGCCCCCTGCCCCGGGAAGTTTCCCGTTTGCCTTTGTTTCCACCCAAGTTGGGGTTTTGTTCAGCTTTGTTTGAGGAAAGATGGTGGTGTGCTGATTATCGGGAAGGATGAGAGACAGATGGGGACGGCAAGGGGGCTGCTCTCCTCCCTTGCGCGCAGACCTCACTCTCCGCTCGGCTCGGTCACTCCCCGGGCAGACGGAGCTCACCTGGGAGGCGGACTTGGAAGCAGAAGTACCGCAAACACCCTGGGTGCGGAGCAGCTTCTCCCGGAGGGGTGCTCCCGCAACCACTGGTTGTGTCTGCGCCTGAATTCGGCGTGCGTGCGCTTGTCCTGCAGGGCTGGCGTTGCACGGGCGGTATCCGTCGACGCTTAAGCCTAATTGTCATTAACCGCTGCTGATCTGTGTTACGCAGCGGCTATGAAATATAAAACTGACAAAAGTATTCCTCTAATGTATCATTTTGTGTAACATCAGCTGCAAAAAAATAACCTGTAGCCCTGTAGTGGACCTGCACTTTATAATGCTTTTAGGACAGAGGGCTGTATTGCTCAATGAGGTTGTAGCACCAAAGGTTTTGCGTTTTCTGGCTCGCCCTGTTTCTGGATCAGTACACTGGCAACTCTTCTGTTATTTCTCTTCAACTAGATGGTACTTCTGATCTATGTGATGGAAATCAAGTAAGTGCCCAGACAGAAAGAAATAGTACATTTTTTCCTTTAACTATGTCTGTGCTGCTTTGTAGAAAGTCAAAAAAAAAAAAATACTTCAAGCAGAAAATTTTATTTCCATTGAATGTAACTTGAATTATTTAGTAATGAAGTCAAAGGGTCTTTTGAGTTTGGAACAATTTAATCAGCTTCTCATGATACCAGTAAATATACTTCTAGCAAAATACTTGTTAGAAGATAATTATAAGACAATTTTAGTAATTTGAGACATGAGTTACAATTAGATTTTTGTCCTGAGCTCAGAAGAAAAACCCTCATGGAAAAAGATATGTGGTAGATAAATAGCAATTTGGAAAATAACATCATATATAATTTTTGTTTTGTTGGCAGAGAAACGTGTTTTATTTGTTGCTCCTTTGTTGGATTGCAACAATGATCCAAATGAAAGTTGGAAAAGCAATAATGATGCAAGAGTTCAGCACACCAGAATTATTTTATTCCATGTATAGAAACAGTTTTGTCTAATACAACCTCGCTGGAATTGGAACAGAATTCATTTTTATGGAAGCTCTGTAATCAGATTATAAAAGGTGGGCTGTCTGAATTTAATCCTGTAAAGTATGGACTAAGCAAGCCCTGCTCTGACAAAGCACTGAAATGTATGCGGACCCTCACGCAGGTAAGTAGTGTCAACATCCATCCCTAAGGATCGCCTGTGGTGTGAGTTCTTTGCGTATAGCAATAGGTGCGTTAACTTCAACGAAACTGTTCACTGGCTTAGCTGCATTACCAGACCTTTCCTGGACCAAGCTGCATTTCAATGCGTTCTCCTTCCCTTTCCTTGAATGCTGGGCATATGACACAAAATGCATGTGCCATACACACGTATTCTCATCAGCCACATCTTGTGGGTTGTATGTTCTTGATTGACTCATACCTCTCTGGGAACAAAAGGGGGAAATGAAAAGTGAAAATTAGTTAAGGAGTTGAATACATGTATGCAACAGCAGGAGGAGACTTCTACTTCTCGTAGTTCAGTATATTTTAGGAGGCAAAAATCTGAAAGGCTGAAAATCAGTGAAAACTCCCAGTAGAATTATTGAAACCAGAAAAAGGTATGATATAAAAAGTATGAAACCTAAGCATTGCTGTCATGAATAGTTTCCTATTTCTTCTGTAAAAACAGAAGAATGCTGGCAGTCTTGATAGCCTATGATTGTAGTAGAGATGTAGTGGAAATACAAGCTTGATTTCCTAGCTAGTGATGATGTCTCCATTTGACTTGGTGCCATTATGCTTTATGAACAGATCAATTACTTTTAGTCTATGGGTGTTTGGTCTTGTGGTGCTGGAATAAAGGGAAAATTGCAAATCACTTTCCAGTGTGCAACATCAGACACTGTAACTAGGAATTGCTTGTGAAAACATGGGCATCTTGTCCCAGTTTAGACACACCCTAAGGTGTTTCAGACGCTTGGCATGAGGCTGGCAAACAGGGTCTAAGGAGAACCTTACCACTTGTAGAAAGGCAGCTGAAGGCTGGGTAGAATATCCCGTTAGATAATGTTTATATTGCACTTCTACACAGAAGCCTTTAAAAGGACTTGAAAAAACCTTGTAGTTAAGATTTCTGATGCTGCAATCTGATGGATGTTGGAAGACATCCCAGCTATGACATTGCTATGAGGATTTAGGGAGGTTCTTCTTGGTGCCTGTTTACCAGCAGAATCTTTGTGTTGCTTCCTGTGCTGCCAGCTCGATGACTGCCTTTATGTTGCTCAAAGATAGTGATCAATAGCTTAAGAATTGGAAATCTTAGAAGGTTCATATGCATTTTAAAATAAAGAGATGTGTATGCTTTCCAAGTCCAGTAGAAATTAAAGGAATTTGTGGATGGTACTTGACTTAGTGCTTTTGTTTTACAATGAGAGTAGAATAAGGAAAAGTTTCTGCTTTTCTCCCTTACTAACTAACACATCACCCACACAATCTCTTGGTAATTAGGTTCTTAATAAGTGGACTGTAGATTGCATGGAAAGGTGAAATGCTGACAACGTCAGTGAATGAAACTGCTGAACAGATGTTTTACACAGCTGTTATCCTACCCACTAGTTTTACTAGCTCCTGAGCATCTGCGTTCTGTGGAGTTTTGAGAATAGGAGTTGTTCTAAACTTCCCTGTCGGGACTGCAGTCTGACTGTACAGCAAGAGGTCGTTGCTCTGTTCCACCACCAACCATTTACATGTGACACAATTCAGTACCTGCAGTATATGTCTAGCCCCTTCTCATGCAAGTGAATCTTGGGAGGAGCAGATCAGGTGGACCTGATGTCTGAACATAGTCCTGAAATATTCAGATTATACTGATCTCTTAGTATAAATGTAATCACATTCTCCTACCAGAACTTTATTACAGGATCAATGATTTTAAACTTCATGATTTCACCTGGGTGCTTTTCCTTAAAAATCAAAATCAAGTGTTTTTTTTTTTTTTTCTTCACAGCAAGCTATAAATGAGATGGATATCCTGTAAAGAGATACTTGTAACCTTTTATCTGCAGCAGTGGCAGAACACATTTGTATCACTCAGAATTCTTATTTTGATCTTTTGGTGACACAAATATTACAAAGAGCAGTTGGGGCTTTTTGAAAATAATTCAGTGGGCTGAAGACATGGGAAGGAAGGATGTATTTCCTCAAAGCCATTGTCTCTGTTTTTCCCTGTTTCATGTTGGGAAAGGTTATTGTACCTAAAGAAGTGTGTAAGGGAGGTGCAGAGCTGCCTCACCAAAACTGAACACCTGAGGGTCTTCATCAATGAGAAGTAATCATCCAGCAGAGATTTCAGGAAAGGTAGTACCAGAATGGACTTGTGGAAAATGAAGCCATGAACTACTTTTTGTGCGTGGCCTCCGAGAATTGTTATGAGGACTGTAAGACAGTTGTCACTTCACTTTCTTGTGTCCATTTATATCAACATATTGTTATTTCTATCCCACTGGAACTGTAGTCAATTGTTCCTTTTGTTGGAAGTGTGACCATTTTCCTCCAATTAATTTAAATAGAAAAAAAGGACATATTTTTCTACGTTGTTTATTTCTATCCCACTTAGCTAAATGATGAAACTCTTACTGAATCAGAGAAACCGGGATTTGATTGTTTCAACTTCAGATACATGCTCTAACCAAACAGATTTTAAAAATCGCAAGAGATACAGTGTAAGTTACTTCTCATTGCAACTACTTTAAAGACAAAGTACTAGAGAAGAAGAGAAAAATCTCTTCTTATGACTTTGTTTTTTTCTTTATCTCTTTCACAGAGACAGATGGACTGGGTATCCCAGTGCTGCCATTTTAAAACCCATCAGCAAAAAGTGTTAAAATTTGAGCATGCTGAAACTGCATATTTCCATAATTCACTCTGGCTGTAACATGGGAAGAACATTTTCAGTGAAGGGTTGATACAGTTGGGCACTAATAGCCCATGAGTCCTAGCAACTGGTTAGTAGCATTTCATTCTTTAACTCAAAGTAGGAGAGGTTTCCGCTTTGATGCCTGTGACATATGCTGTCTGTATCTGTATCTGTACAGATCTGTATCTGGATCTATAGCATTAACTTAGGGAATGGATATGAAATCAAA
This sequence comes from Anseranas semipalmata, assembly GCA_013399115.1. Taxonomy (NCBI): domain Eukaryota; kingdom Metazoa; phylum Chordata; class Aves; order Anseriformes; family Anseranatidae; genus Anseranas; species Anseranas semipalmata. The sequence continues at coordinate 172,020 of VXAA01003068.1, forward strand.
GCAAGCTTTTTAGAGCTTTACAATGATGGTCACACTACTTTCTTCCACTGAAAGGGGGAATTTCAGAAGTCATTTTGATTTTTGTGAACTTAAACTACCATCAAAGCAGATTAATTAGGAGGCAATTAAAAAACCTCACTTAGTCTACTGAATTTGGTGTACTAGTGATAACAGTAATAGAATTTGATTTTTTTCCCACATTTTCCATCTGAGTGTGTCTGAATAAATGGCTCTGCTTATCTGTAATCAGCTGCCTATTGTTGAAGAACAAATTTGTATCTAATTAATTTTATCACTTACATTTTGCTATGTATTGAATAAAAAAAGTGCCATTACTTGTACCATAACTTGCCCATCCATCCAGTTGCATGTGTAAATTGCAGCTCAAAGCACTGATGTTTTTTCTCTCCTTTGTATAATTCAAAGTAACAAAGGCATATCACATACTAAAATACAAAAGAAATATACTAAAAGGTATGTTGTAATATATATAAAAAAAGGTCCAGTTATTCAATTTTTGCATGCCATTACTGAAAAGCATCTGTTTATGATTTATTAGGATTCAGTGTGTGAGAAACTACAAGTAAATGAATAGCTCTCAGAGTTGTTAGGATGTTATATCATTTTTCTGTGTCCTGGAAAACTCATAATCAAGAATTACTTTGTATTGGTAGTACTTGCTTTTTGTACAAGTTGTCAGGATTGTCAAGGAATCATATACTAGGCTAGTCATTGACTTGATCCCGTTACCAACATTTTTCAGTACGTTCCTCATGTATCTGCACGGATACATGCACAGACACAATCGATCTTTTTCTCTTGCTCAAATCTGAAATTTGGCATGTGTTGATACCGTAGTGAGATGTATGTCTAATGTATTACTTCATGAAGAGGGACAAGACATTGCCCCCACAGTGTGTGTGGGGGCAGCATTCTGCTGCAGCAAATGAGCTTGCGTAAGGAAGTGTTCCTTGGAGCAGGCAAGGTGTACACAACTTGGCTGCTACAGCTTCTCTCCTTTGCAGCATCTTGTGCTAGACGCACATAGCGTATAAGGTGTCAGGCAGCCTGCTGAACTCAGAATAAGAGATGCACCAAGGAACCATGCTGTCCTGGAGACATGGATGTCACGGTAGGGTTGTTCAAGGTCAACTGAATTTACCTGGGAGGGTGTGTGAGATTTGGCAGATGTGTACTTCTTGCTATAAATGACTGTGTATTTAACAGTTGACTTGTTTCACCTGAGGTATGACTATATTTCTGTAGGAAGGAGAAGTTAAATGACAGATAAGAGGGAAAACAAGAATAAGGAAGAAAGCAAGTGGGGATGGAAGGAGGGAAAAATAGAGAAGGGACAGAAGAATGAACGACAAAATATAAATTGAAAGAAAAAAATGAAGGCAGAAAAATTATGAGACTTAGAGTTGCATATTTAAAGATGAATGATGCTACCTTCAATGATATAGACCAAAATAGGCTCAAATTATAAATAGAATGTTAAGAACAAAATATATGGTGGTGTTTCTTTTTTGAGGCATTCCCATCTTTTGACTCTGGAAAATGAACTGGAAAATGAAGAGAATAATTCTTGTCTCCCTAAGATGCATTTTAGATGATTTATTTTGTCTTCATTGTGTATCAAAATACACCAATCTGCAAAAATGACATTAAACAGTTCTCACAGAAGATATACTGTAAGCAAATCTGTTCAAACACAGATATAAAAAGAAAGGGAGCTGTGGAGTATAGCATGCTCATCAAAATAGAAACTACTAAGCTGGGGCATTTTACTGTGTTTTGAAGTACCTGCAAGTTAGGTGAGCTGTTGTTTTCTTTTGCAATCAGACTAATACCCTGAACCCAAAATTTGCTACCATGTAGTTCTGTGTAATCTGTCACTGTCTTTTTGAAGTCTTCCTTCAAAATGGTGGATAATTAATTGGTATTTATTCAAGTGAGTACTTAGCCACCATACTTGCACAGATTTTTCTTTCCAATGTCTTTGCTATGTCTATATTAGTAAACTACTGAGGCACAGGCCTGTCCTCTGGCCATGAGGCCAGCCAGAGTGGTCTGGTTATGTACATTAAGTTTAGATATACAAAATATGTGGAATTGGTGGAACATACTGGGGCACCACACTCCCAAATGGATTACGAGAGATTTACTAAACAAGTACAAATTTGCACACAAAATAAATCTCCGTCTGTCAGTTCCTTAATGTCACAATTACTGGCATTGTAATAATAGCCTGGTAAAAAATTGACAGGTGACGTATTAATAATAATGGCATCCAGAAGCCTAACAGACTCTCCTTGGGTATAATAGCCAAACCAATGGCTTGGCTGTTAATACAGTTCACAAACTTGTAGAGCAGTAGAGTCACTTCATGTTAATTCATTGCCAAAATGCTTTCCCCAAACCCTTCTTATGACCCCTACAAAATGTTTGCTTTGCTCTTTGCCAGGAAGAAAAGAAATTTCTTTCCAAATTACTTTGCAGACTCCTATGCTGAATTTATTTCCATTCTTTTTCTAACTCAGTTTTATTCTCCCAGAACATGGCCTCATTAACTGGTGCCCATGGTGGAATACCTGCAAGGTCCTACATATGCTGCTGGAACATAGTTCAATAGGCTACATGATATTAGAAAGACACAGGTCACTGTTTTCCAATCAAAGCTTGCAAACAATGCACATACCAACGAAATTATACACAGAAGCATTTAGAGGTTAAGAACAAGTAATGCTGTATTTTGCAGAACTCCAGTTTGTATTTTTTTATTGTCCTCTTGGCTGTAGAGTTGAAATAGTAATGGAAAATAGGTTATAGCTAAGATTACAGTTCTTTTTCATCTTAGTTCTTAATATTGTGATTTTTTTTAATTCAGTTTTTTTTTTTTTTTCCTGTGAGATGTGGAGATTATGATTAGATGCCATTGTATACATCATATAATTCCTGTAAAAGAAGTATGATTATCAGAGTCAGAATTAGACTATGAGAAGCTGAGCCCAGATGGAGTTGAATTTTGAGAATACTTAACCTTTGTTTTTATGGCCATTTTTGTCAGTGTACATGGTATTAGAATTTTACCCTATGTTAGAGAAGGCAAAGTCCAAAGGAAACACCTGAAGCAGAAGATGGTCTGTGTGATCCTTAGTTTCTGCAGTCCTTCCTTACAGGGTTTAGACCTGGTCCCAGAGAAACCTCTTTCACTCTTGTACAGACTATTCTAATTGTACTAGACAAAGTTTAGTTTTGAATAAGGCTTGTCATGCATGGTTTTCAGGTTTGAGTTGAGGAGGTTATTTTCAGCCCAGAATGTCGAGTGCTTTGGAAGTAGGCCTAACACATTGCTTAATGTACTGTGAGAAGCCAGTATCAACATCAACCTCAGGTTAAATGTGCTTTTGTTAAACTTTGTGGTTGAAGAGATGGACTTCAGAGGAGTTCAGTTCCAAGCTTTCTTTCCTAATCCAGTAATTCTTCCTTTACAGTTAAAGAAGCATCTACTGGGGAAAATAGGGAAGAAAAGGAAAACAAAGTAAAGGGAGCTCCAGTACAGCAAGCTATGAAATCAGATGGTGTGAGAGAGAGAGAGATTGGTAAAACAAGTCTGGAACAGAGATAGCCCTCAGAGAGGGTGCTGATGTTGTGAAGAGTTTGGTTTGGAAGATTTTTCTGATGAGTCCTTTGCTCTGGAATTAGCTGAGGATGTTGCCCTTCAACAGTGAGACTTTGTTTGGGAATACCCATATTCCCAAGAACATGTGGCTGAAACCCTTCTAGTACTTAAGGGCTTTGGGTTTTTTCGTTCAGATGTAGTGTTTGGAGGTCTGATTAATGTTTATTGTACAGATTCATCCATTGCTTTATATTAATAATCTTGTTGCTGTGTTGTGCCCAACTGTGTGGATTTGTTTCAGTTGCCTACATTCAGTAGCTGTGTGCTGTACAGAAAGCTCACAAAACTCTGACACAATTTGTTATACTTTCTTTGCCTGACTTAAAAAAACTTATGTAGGCAAACACAGTTCATTCTTTGACAGCTTCAGGGCTGTGAATATAATGATGTTATGAGGACAGAATGTAGATGGAGAGGAAGATAGGTCAGTGCTATAGCAGCAATGACAGGCATTAATTATTTTCTAGGGGCAAGCCCCCATTTTTGCAAATAATGTCTAAGACAAGAAGTAGGGAGACTTCTATCTTATCTGAATGGCTGGAAGTATGAGAAGTGAGTCTTACCATGTTTGTGACTAGAAATACAGGTGGCATTAATATCATACAACTGTTTTTCTTTTCCACTTTTCAGTAAATGCATTGATAAGGTCAGGTGTTGGATTTGCCATGGTTAGAAATTTAAAAGACAAAGATACGGTGGGGTAACATTCAGGTCTTCAGCACTGACAGCAAAGATTTTGACATACAGCAGTAAAAGAGCTCCAGAAAAGGGGTCTGGTCTGCTTTTGTGCCTACTGTTCTCCAATTGTTTGTGGCTTCTGAACTCTGCAAACACTCAACTTAAAACCTCTAACAACAAGCACATTGCATTCTGAAAGACTGCCCTTACCGCGGTCATATGCATGTGCATACTGCTTCTTGTCTGTCTTTTGGTCATACTTCTGCCTTTTAGACTGTGATGTACTCAGTGATATGCTATGGATAGTGTGTTCTGGGGTTATGTTCCAGCCAGCCAAGCTCCAGCCTACATATGCTGTGTTTGCAATATGGAAGATAGAGAGAAGAAGGAGGGGTATTTGTAGGGATTCTTCACATAAGCAATAAGTTCAGGTTTTCTAGTTTTTTTTTTTCAAGGTCTTGAGGCAGTTTGCTTCCAAAAGCTGAGATTTTTGAGCATGTCATCACCCGGACCTTTGAAGTTGAGGTGCTGGGCAGGTTTCTATGATTCCTGTACTTAAAATCCCGTTATAATAGGAAGTTATCTTCTCAGAGAGGAACATGAATGAGATGAATGAGACAGAAAATGTCTACTGATTCTACTTTATACATTTCTCACTGTTTTGGATGCAGTGAGGTTTTCTGAAAAAAAAAATAGAATTTGAAATTTGGTTAAAATAACAGAAATAGTTTAAAAAGCATATCAAATCACTTTCACATACCTCACATGTAAAGACACATGGCCCCAATTAAACAAGCTCATTGTATGCAAAAGCTAGAGGATGAACTTTGCTGAGTATGACTTCCTTTACACAGATTTTTCAGAAGAACTATCAGTCATTATGATCAAACTGTAAAAACAGAAAATGTGAGCCACAGCAGAAATCTGAAAAACAGCCAAAGAACCCATCCTGGATTTCATCAAAACCCAAAAGATTGTATGACTTTGTGTCATGACTTTGGGAGAATGATAAAATTGAAGCTGATGAATGGCTTGTATTAATCATTTTGTATTTGGCTTGTGTTTTAGTTTTCAGGGTACTTTATTGTCAAACTTTTTTTATTGCTCCTTCTCAGCATGGGTTTTGTTTATTTTGACTAAGACTGACCAACATAGTTATAGCGCAGCAAATCTCTATTCTGTCTGAACAGTTCATGAACAGGGAGCATGAAGAAAAAACATGACTATGCAGCCAAGCTAGTATTGCATAATTTGGATGTCTCTGAATCTACTATGGCTCTTCTGGCTGATCTGACAGTAATTTCTGTTTTTCTCAAGCAAGCCTGACTTTTCCACATATATATTGTCCTGTGAGGAGAGTGGGGGAGGTTAGGGAACTGTTTCTCCTCTTTTTGTTAAAAAATAAAATAAAATAAAAAACAGGTCATATGGAGATTTCTAGGCCCTACTTTGTAGTGTGCTCCAAAGAATACCCATAGGAGCCCCTTCATGCTCTGGCCCTGCTTTATGATGTGAATCCAAGCCACTCCAGTATTTTATAGATACAGGCAAGACACGAGCATGTTTTACAATATATAAGAATCTCGTGAGCATGACATTACATGAAACGTCTGATATCAGGTGACTTAGTTCCTCTCTGAAATAGTCCTTTAAACCCTTTAGGTTTTCTGTGTCCCTACAAAGCTCAGTCCTCTCTTTGTTTATATCATAGGAGATCCATCCTCTCGTCATTTGCTTCACTTCTCCCTTTTTGCTCTTTTCCCACACTGGAGAAGGAAATGCTTAGGGAAGTAAATGCTGGGCCCCTGGATGACTCCTGCAAAGTTAATTTCTGAAGCTGTATAACTTACAAAGGTTAGCAAAGACATAAGAAATTAGATTCTCCGCTATCATTGCTTACATTTCACATCAATAAAAATCCTTCATTTTAATGGAGTTTTAGTACATGTCACAAAAATGTTGGAGGGTTAGATATTACACACTGAGAATTGGATGATGCAAGTCAAAATTTGTTTTTTCCTGCTGTGATCTCAAGAACTCTGTAGAAAGATTGAATTATTCTTGTTTGCTTACTGTTGCTGTGGTGGTATGGTGAGATTCTGGCTGTGAAATCAAAGGCAGAATTCCCATCTATTTCAACAAGGTTAGGATTTCATTCAGGATGTTAGCTAGTCATGGATCTAGTAAATACAGTGTACTGGTTCTTACATGGCCCAAAAATGTCAAAGATGTTTTCTGTGAATCATGCCTTTATTGCACAAGCAAGCCAAAACTGCTCTCAGGAGCTAACAGGGTTTTAGTTCAAAGCCATGACAATCAGTTTCCACTAATAAGCTGCCATCCTGAAACCCCCAAAGCCTTCTGGAATCTATTTTCTGCAAATACTTTCTAGTTTATCTAAGCCATATTAAGATGGTATTTTCATTGTTGTTTTAATGTCCCTAAACATAGAATCATAGAATGGCTTGGAATGGAAGGGACCTTAGCGATCACCTAATTCAACCCCCCCTGCCATGGGCAGGGACACCTTCCACTCGACCAGGTTGCTCAAAGCCCCATCCAACCTGGTCTTGAACACCTTCAGGGATGGGGCATCCACAACTTCTCTGGGCAACCTGTTCCAGTGTCTCACCACCCCCTGAGTGAAGAATTTCCTTCTAACATCTGATCTAAATCTCCTCTCTTCTAGTTTAAAACCGTTCACCCTTGTCCTGTCACCATCTGCCTATGTAAAAAGTTGCTCTCCAACTGTTTTATAAACCCTCTTTAAGTACTGAAAGGCTGCAGTGAGGCTCCCTGGAGCCTTCTCTTCTCCAAGCTGAACTTCCCCAGCTCTCAGTCTTTCTTCGTAGGAG
>VXAA01003069.1:0-28154 GCA_013399115.1 Anseranas semipalmata
GGGTTACAGCATTGGTGGATAAGCAACTGACATCATCTACTAGGACTTGTGCAAAGCATTTGACACTCTCCCGCATGATATCCTTGCCTCTAAATTGGAGAGACATGGAGTTGATGGATGGACCATTCAGTGGTAAGGAATTGTCTGGATGTTAACACTCAAAGAGTTGCAGTCAATGGCTGAATGTCCAAGTGGAGGTTAGTGACGAGTGGTGTTTCTCAGGGGTTGGTACTGGGACCAGCGCTGTTTAACATCTTTGTTGGTGACATGGACAGTGGAATCAAGTGCACCCTCAGCAAGTTTGCTGATGATGCCAAGCTGTGTGGTGAGGTCAACATGCTGTAGGGAAGGAATGCCATCCAGAGGGACCTGGACAGTCTTGAGAGGTGGGCCTGTGCAAACCTCATGAAGTTCACCAAGGCCAACTGTAAGGTCCTGCACCTGAGCCAGCGCAATCCTAGGCACAAATACAGGCTGAGTGGCTAAGGGATTGAGAGCAGCTCGGAGGAGAAGAACTTGCGGGTGTTGGCTGATGAGGAGCTCAACATGAGCCGGCAATGTGCGCTTGCCGCCCCAAAAGCCAACCATATCCTGGGCTGCATCAAAAGAAGCATGACCAGCAGGTCGAGGGAGGTGATTCTCTCCCTCTACTCTGCTCCCGTGAGAACCCATCTGGAGTAATGCGTTCAGCTCTGTGGCCCCCCACACAAGAAGGACATGGATGTATTAGAGCGGGTCCAGAGAAGGGCCATGAAGGCCCATGGCAGGGGCATTGGAATTAGATGATCTTTAAGGTCCCTTCCAATCCAAACCATTCTGTGATTCTATGATTCTATGATTCTGTGATTTCTGGAAAAAACTTTTATCTGTAGCTATTCCCTTGAGGAGAAGAATAGAAGGAGAGAGAGTTTTAGAAAGTAAGCAGATACTGTTTTAAATTACTCTATGGCGTTGTAGTAGTGCAAACCATTTTATGATGAATCCCTGCATTCAGAAATCTGATTCATGTTGCTAGCTGGACCTGCACAGGGAGCGTGATTGGAAGATTCCCATTTCAGCCCTGGACAAGTAGATAATGTTGCCTCACAACTTTGAGGGTTTTCTGTCTTTCTTGACAGTTTACCTAGGGATTCCTGGGGAAGAGTAAAGATATCACTGGTAGTGTGATCTAGTTACCTAAAGCAAATGAAAAGGTCTTAAATGCAATCATTGTAAGTTTTGGACAAAAGTCATATTTAAATATAAAGGCATGAAGGAATAAATTTTCAAAGTATTGCCTGGAGGATTAGGTGTATTTTTTTTCTTTGTAGTGAGAGGACTAGTATATTTTAGACCTTGTCCTGTATTTGAAAGTGCTCAGTAGATGAGATCTGAGGGCATGTGAGTTTAGAAAATTTTGCTTTAGGAGGTCCAGATTGAACCTTAAAAGCTGTGTATAGTTCTCAAAGCCTGGCTTGCATATTCACTTTCCCTGTCATTTCAAGGTGAGGAGAACATTGTTTGCTTGCAGGCTTTTCATTAATGTTGAAAGGAAATCACAAGAACAAACAGCTCTCATGATGGTTTGAATTTCTTTGTATAACAATTCATGTAAATAGTTGTGCATATCCAAGCTAGACATAGCTTTAGGGCTGCAGTTAAATTGCCAGCCTACATGCCCATTGCGCTAAAGTTGGACGGCTCTGGGTTATGTGCAGCACTTGTAGTTGTACAAGTAACATTTAGAAATGCTGCTTATTCTTTCTGGAAATACAGGCTAGATGCCAAGTGGATGGACGAATAGTTTGGATTGGGGGTGGGAGGAGAGCTGTGCAAGCCATAGAAAACCTATCCATTTTATTCCTTATGAACTGCTTTCATCTCTGGATTGCTCTTAACATATTGCACAAACAACTAAGCAATGTCTTCTAGCCAGCTGCCTTAGCCGTTACCTTTGAAGCAGATGTGCCACGCAGGTCTGCCAGCACATTCAAACATCAATGAGCTCTCTTGGCATGCCTTTGGCTTATTAGGTGTGATGCTTGCTACTGGCTTTTCATTCTTTTAAAGCCAGAGCTACTATAATGCAGATCTTCTTTATCTGGTAAGACAGAGAGAAAGGCAACCATAACTACAACAGAATAAGCTGAGCACATTTTACCTGAATGTGGAGGACCACGATAACGCAGGACATTTCCCGACCCAATAAACCAACAGCTACTTGCAAATCCCTAAAGGAGTCAAAGGCTTCTCAGGTGAATGTTGTTGGGTATTAAGGAACCTCTAGTGAGTGGCCATGGCTGATGAGATAAAAATTAGCTATGAATGACTGACCACAGACATTTCATATCATGTGGTTATGCAGCTATGAGTCTGACTGAGCTGGCCACGTACCCATTCTGCTTGCTGATGCCCAGTGCAATGAACTGTATTGGTTCTGGTGTATTTTTGGTTGTCCGTGGAAGAAGTGATAAGTTCAGATAGAAGTGCAGTTTCCATGGTAACAGCCAGGGGTGCTAGGACATGGCATCTAACGAACGAGTAATGTGGGAGCAAAAGGTTTTTGTCAAGCACTGAGGTGCTGCTGTTACTGGAACAGTAAGGTTGCTGTAAGTCTACAGTACCAAAGTTATGGAAGCAAGTGGCTGCTGAGCTATGGGAAAATCTTGACTGTATGTCCTTGCCACCAGTAGAGTCACAAGGTGCTGGTGGCATGCTGTAAACCATCCCTGTCCATAGGCAGATGTCCACAGCACATGTACAGCATGGAGAAACTCCTGTTGGAGTAAGGTGGTGAAAAACAGCTATTGCTTGTGTGAAATTGACATGTTTAAGCAGCAGGCATTATGGTCATTTGCCTCTGTTTGCCACGGTGGTCTTTACCGTGGAAGTATACATGTCACAGAATTTTAAGAAAAAGAAAGGAGGGCTCTTGTGGGCTCTTCCCCTCCACTTCTGATCACGTTTATGCATTTAAAATATTTTTAATGGTGGAGTGGGGGGATTTCATAGGTCAGTAATAAGCATCTGCGCTGGGGATAGGAAACAAACCCAGTGCAGCAGTTTGTGTGGAAAGTGGAGACCCAGTGATGGGAAAAGGAGCTCATCCATGATGGCTGGGATGGGTGCTGCTGCCAGCAGGGACAGGAAAGTGACTGAGGTCTTGAAAAGGGATGAGGATGCAGGGACCCCTCCCCAGAGACGTTATGGGGAGCAGAGGGAAGGGGAGATCAGCATGGAGATAGGTCTGAGGGCTGTAGTGGTAGGGAGGAGAAAGGAATCCTGTGCAACCTGGAGGAAGGAAAGAAGCAAAAGAGGGGATGCAAAGAAGTGGTGGGACAGGTTCACCTGCCCAAATGCATAATAAGATCTGGTGTATAACTTGAGAAGAGCATGAAGGTATGCAGCAGCTACATATGCAAATGTGGGAGCCTTGGTGAAGAATTGCATCATGCTCTAAAACAATGTAAAACAACAAGCAGAACCACACCAGAAAATGTAAAACCTTGCAAATAAATACTCTGCACTGAATGTGCATTATTTAGTGCTGGTATTGACCTGGCAGGCTGTTGCAGCTCACTGTTTTTAGCCATCACAGTGTTGTACCCCACTTCTGAAAGTGAGGGTGAGCTATTCACCCCAAGGCTCTGCCGTCTCCAAATGTGCAGGGCCATTTTTGCTTCCAGCAGCAACCAGTGCATCTTGGCTTAGCTTTGAGCCATGCCTGTCATAGAACTAGCTGCAACAAACACACTGGGCTGGATTTGAAGTCAGTGAGCCCCTGACATAAGTGATGCATGGGACAGGTATCCTCACTTGCTGTACCCTTGTTCTGCATGGAAGAAGTGTGGTAGATGTTTCTGCTGTGGAGTGAGATTGCTGAAGGTTGTGTGCACAGTCTGCATGCTTGGCTTTTCAGCCAGTGAAACCTGTCATGCTACAGAGTAGTCCTTTGGCTATTCTTTCAAGGTGTGGAATAGTAGGATTTTGAGAAAATATGAATTAAAAAAAGTCCCTTTACAGAGCTTTCAGATGCATAAGGTCTTTGCTCTTATTAGTTGAAAAAATTGTGGGAGAATCAAGGTAAAAGGGGTGTCAAAATACTTGGGAGTAAACAAATAAAAGACTGTCTAGGCATATGTAGTCCTGTGTGTAAATCAGAGATTGTTTATTGTGAGGTTATATCCTCAAAGCAGCTGCTCACAATAGCTTGTTGTACCAGTTCTACAAGATTTGCTGAAAGAAAATCAAGATACAAAGCTTAGTTTGCTGCCAATGTTTGTTTCATACAGGAGTCCTCCATCTTTGCACCCTGTGCTGGCAGTCTTTATGCTTTGAGAAGGAACTTAGTTTCTGTTTCTCAGTCAGGAATAAATCCAGCTCAAGACCAAGATAAAGGGGGAAAAATCCTTTCAGAAGCTGGAAGTTAGGAGGGAGAAATACCAGAAATTGAGATAAGGGCTTTAGAGCACGTTTAGCTATAATTGTTCGTATACACCCATGAATCTCTCTCCTTTTATTACCAGCCCTCCATGAAATGTGGAGATTAGCACTAGTCATGCGGAAGTGTTTAAAAATTCAAGCAGTGACAATAGGAAGTGTCAGATAGTAATGGAATAAGTACAGCAAAATTACAAAGACAGCAGCTATTCATTAATAAATTAGAACCTTGTAGGTTTTTTTTTTTTTTTACTGAAGGGTTCTAACTTGCAGATGATATTCTTCTGAAAGTAACTTCATGATTTACCTCTCACCCTGTTCGAAAAAAAAAATCCATTTTTAATCATAGACCAAATCATGTATTAATACTCCCCACCACGTGTTTGGAAGTAAATTTAGCATAAGGAACTAGAGCCACAGCCACCTCCACGGTACAGGGGGGGATCTGTGAGGTGCAACCTTGGGCATGCAGCTATGAAGATGGGTTGAGCAAGAGCAAGCCCTGGAGCAGCACTGTGCCTTTATCCTACTCTTGGCTTACTGGATACGCTAATGTTGTTCACGACATAGCCAAAACATGATGTAAGAGAGGACTAGCTAAAGGACATGATGCACTGGGGTCATTTTGGTGGTGTTACCAGGAGGTACGGGTTGGCGTTTCCCTGATGCGCAGCCCAGCCTGCTGGCTCAGCATGGGATTCCCTGGGTTGTGACTCAGTATTTGGCAGGGGACAGCCTCCCCACCCCCTCCATTTTGGGCCTTTGCACTCAGAACACCGCCCGGGTCTCTGCGCTCATGTTTTCCATCTGAAAGCACTGAGGGCAGCTGAAGCGAAGGCCACCCAGTGCTTCCAGCCAGCAGCTGCTGCAGTGGGTCTTGCCTCGGCCAGAGTAGAGCATGTTCTCACTTATCTGCATTACATATGGGTGGCCGCAGACCCTTTGGGAAAGCGTGTTTTCTCACTATCTGGAGGTGGCAGCTATTGTCTGCCTTTCCAGCACTGCTGCTCAAAATGGTTTTCTTCTGCTTCCTGCATCTGCGGCATTGCGTGCATTTAATGGTCTTGAAACAACACATGGGAGAAAACCTTTCAAATCTGCAGCGCTGATACAGAGGGACCAGCTTAATGAGAAACGCTTGTTTTCAGAAAAATTTTTATTAAATAAAATCCCCTGTTCCTTTCTCCATCCCCTGCCCCTTTTGCTCCTTCTTTTTCCCAACTGAGGGCTAGAGGTGACTTCTGCATGCAACATATTTTTCTGATCAGCTCTCTGAAGGCTAAGTCCCCTGATCTTCTGCACAAAAATGCCACTTCTTATTAATTTTTTATGAACTGAGCTTATTAACCTGACTTTCATTTTGTGTAAACTGTAATTAAAATGTATGAAGAATTTGACTTGCAGCATGCCCTTCTGGGTTGATGGCTGGGTCTGCCTTAGCAGCATACATCAAGAGCACACTGAGACATTATATTTTTTTTAAGGGAGACTAGGGTCATTTTATGGGGGGCAACTGGAGCCTCTGAAGGAGGAACCCAGGAATGCCTTTTCCTTTTGGCAAGATTTCTGCAGCCACATGTGTACAGTGTGGACCTCTGGCTGGAAATGTGAGGAACGAGCTCAGCTCACAACCTGCTCTAGCAAAGTCCACATCTTCCTAGTCTCCAAATAGCTGCTTTATTATGGGATGTTTTAAATTTCCTTCTGCCCTTTTTTGGAGGGTATTGGTGAAGAAGGTAGAAGGGAGTGACATTATCTGTGACCCTACTTGAAACATTACTAGAGCAATGTGAAAACTCTCATTCTGTGAAAACTGCGAGGTCAAATTTGGTTGGAGCCCGGGCAGGCTGCTGGATTTCAGAGATCTGAGACAGGCTGGGGAGAGGTCATTTTCTGGGTGTGCAGTGCTCGTTTGTTTCTGCACTCCTACTTTTAACAGTTATCTCAACATTTTGAAAGCTTCTTTCTACCACCCTTAGGCCGATCTAGTTATTGTAATAGTTGTGCATATTTGTAGATAAATCTGTGATAAAAGCCTTTTTCTACCTTTATACATGCTTAAAGGCAAAACTGATATGAGACACTGCTCAGCTTACTGCCAGGTTTCCCCCATACTCCAAAAATTTATGCTAGGATGGCCAACTTGTAAATGATAATTTGCCAGCAATATTTGCAGATCAGTTATGGTTTGTTTGTTTGTTTTTTGTTGTTGTTGTTTTAATNGATCTGATTATCTCTGCTTCTGCCTTTTTACACTGCGCTGCATGCAGTCTGCTCTTTACAACCCAGGATTCACATACTGAATGGAAAAGCTCAGTGCAGTTGCCCTTGTAGTTTTAATCTCCTCTTGCCCAGGTTTTAAAAGCAAAGCTGGTATGTTGTTGACTTAAAAAACAGAATATATTTTTAAAAATGTCACTGGGCAAAATGAAGGTAATGTATGGGCTCCAGTGTGGCCAGTCCATATGTGTTAAGTGCTAATTCACTCACTTTTGGGGGCCAGAGTTAGAGGATGACTTGATTATTTTGCTCTTGGATTTTTGTCCCTTTTGAGGGGTTTCATTTTTATTTCTTCTCATTCTGCACATAAAATACCCTCGGCTGCTTCTGTGTATAGGGATCCCCCCCCAACTAAACAACTGAAGCTGATACTGCTGGTACCCTCCCTTGCTTCCCGGCACTCTGGCCACGAGACCGCTGGCCAGGTGCTTGCCCCAGCGCTGCTCCTGGCCCACTGCTTTGGAGGGCAACCGGCTCTTCCCCCTCGACACCCCAACGCATTGCACTGGTTGTGCGTGGCAAGGCTGGTTACTTGTCCTTTGTTTTCTTATCTGTCCTGTGGCTTAGGGTACAGTGAGGCAACGCAAAGCTTGGTGGGGGGGAAGATGTCTGCTTTTTCTGTAGCAGATTGAACATGGCCTTTCACAATGCCCCTTTTTCCAGATGCAACCAGATGCGGTGTTTCTGGTGAGAGGCTCTGGGCAAGCCTGTCGCTTCAGTGCAGTCATGTCTTTGCACTTGGATTGCTTTTGGTATGTGACTTAATTAATTAAATAGTGTAATCCATCCAAAGAAGCCGCCTCCTCTTTCCTCAGATAGCGGTTTCTCATTTAAAACATAGTAAGAGTGTTTCTTTTGATGCCATTCTCCTTCTTTCCCATGTGTGGGGGCAAGCCGGCATTGTTGTGAATGCCGTGTCGGCAGGCAGTTCTCTTGCTGTGACCAGATAGCAGGAGCTCTGAGCCGAAGCATTGCAGATGACCTCAGAGGAACTGGGCTGTGTTCCTAATGAGGGACCCCTTTTTTGAACAGATGAAAAGCCGCCTTTTAGCCACACCCATGTATAACTTGTTTGGGGGCAGATATTTGTCAGGGTTGCTTTTTGCTTTCCTGAGAATATAGCATAAGGTTAGCAAAATATTTAAGCCGTAACATATATTCACAGGCTGAGTGCACAAGGTTTATTTAAAAGAGGAGAGTGCTATTAATGGAAAGCATGTGGTTTACTTTTTTCCCCCCAAAGTGGGAATGTTGCTTTGGGGTTTGGCATGCTCTTCCGTACAGTTTGTGAAATGAAGAGAGGAAGGTTTTGGGAAACTTTCCATGCATTCATGTCCACTTTCTCACACCCCAGGTGAGAAAACTTACCGATTATTGTATTTTGTGTGCTCATATTTTACTTGCTAGCTTTTGAGCAGTATTTCTAATCTTTTCTTTTACGATCAAATAATGCATTTGTCTCCTTTATAGTAGCGGTATGTTGACAATCTGCATTAAGTGCAAATTATGAGTGCTGGTTAGGAGTGATAGGACAAAAAGACAATGCAGCTGTTGCAAATGCTTCATTATACTAAACTGCCAATTTTAAAGTTCATTTCATTGCATTTAAAGTGAAATGTTTAAACTAAGTGTGGATAGCTGGAAATGTTGCCATACTCCTTAAAAAAAGATTATATGATCATACACGATACTTGGTTGTCATTATGTCAATTATGTCTCGTCAGGCAACATTAGTCTTTGATGTCTGACATTTGTGGAAGGTGGTTGTACTTTTCAGTGCTTTTTAGCACTCTCACGTATGTTTGGTACTTGCAGGGTTGAATAAGATATTCAGCTCTGGCAACAGGTCTCTACAGTCTAATATTGGCAAGACCGGTAAAATGTTGCATGAGTCAAGCAAATGTTGTATTGGGTCTTTGCATGATCCCGGGGGAATCTGCAATGGCCCCTTCCAAAAACCAGAATGGCAACTTGCAGTGCGGTATTCAGGCTTTTGCATAAAACACTGCATGCAATTTAGAAGCTCCTGCTTGTCTCCGAGGGATGTCTCAAGTCCTGTTGAGAGCGGTCATGCCTTCCCACCCATTTGAGGAACACAGTTAGCTCACAGCAGGAGAGACACAGGAAGATGGCGGTGCAGAGAGATGTCCTCTGCAACGTGGGTTTTGTGCCCTTGTGTGAGCTGTCAGGAGCTGTACCCATGCTGGAAGTTTGAAACACTTAGATTTCTGTTCAAACCATTAAGCACTTTCACCTAATGAAAGCAACCTTCTTTTAAAATGAAAAGATTAAACCAAATAACTTTTTTTCCCTACTAATGACTTCTTTTTTTTTTTTCNTTCAGAGCGCTTAGCCTTGCAAGTTCACATTTCTTTTTTAAATTGCTTTACAAAATCACAGGATGTTTCTGTGGTGAATGTACATCTGTGTTGGCTTTTGCTGAGCTTTGGAAATAGGTCAGGAATTAAAGCTCCGGCTTTGTGGTTCTGAGGAAAGCCCTTAAGAAACTCTTTCAGACATAAGAGGGTAAAGGAGGGTAAAGAGGGGTCACCAGAAATACAGTTTGACCATGTATAGATTGTGTGGTCTCTCTTTTCTGCATGTATGTGCAACTATACTCTATACACACATGTACATATGAGCTTTTGAAATGATGCTCTTCAATACTTAGAACAGACGTCGCTACAGGGGAAAAAAGAGGTAGTCATGGGAAAACATTAAGGGAAATGCTCTGCCGTGGCGGTGGTAACTCCTTATATGCCTTAGGCTTAGCTATATGTCCTAAGCTTAGCTCTATTGTTTTGTGTGCCTCTGTGGAAAAACCTATGTGAGGCTTGCCTTTACTGTGTGGCTGTGTTGCCATGGAAACCAGCATGCAACAAACCTCCCTTGTCTGCCTGCAAACAGACAGAGGTCATGCCGGCATCTGCCCTGCGCTGCCCTCTTGCATTTTGCAAGCACTTCTAAGATGGAGGCAGTGCAAACAGGGATGGCAGCTTGCAGAAGGGAGGAGTAAATGAATCGCATAGGCAGCATGAGTGGCCAATAAAGTGTGAAAATAGTACAATTCAACCATTTTGCCCCACCCCCAGATATTACTGTTCTGCTGTAGTTTGATGTATGTTGCTTTTTTGATCTCAGAAAAACGGTGGAAATGTGTAATCACTCCTACAGTGGTGGGAGGTGCTTGGGCCATTTCTTATCCTCTCACCCTGGGTCTCAGAAGGGAGGTTTGGAGGAGCTCTGTGTGAGCTAAGTGTGCGCTGGGGGAGCAGAGCATGAAGAACAGGGGAGAAGAGCATTGACACTGGAGTTAAACCTGGACATGTTTTCTGTAGCTTTTCCTGCAACATTAAAGAAAAGAAATTAAATAATAATAATAATAATAATTAATAATAATAATAATAATAAAAGCCTTAGGGAAAAAAGTAAGCAAGCTAAAGAGAAATGAAGCAAAACAAGATCCAAGCTTTGGTGTAAATGGAATTCCCCTGTTCATGTCCTTCCCTTCCTCCTAGGGATCTTACATAGCAGGATTACCATCTGTGAGGCTTTTTCTTTGCAGCAGAATAGGAGGGCAGAAGGAAAATTGGATGGGAGGAGAGAGAAGGTGTTTTTTTTTAAAATCCATTTTAACTTTCCTTTGGCATAAGCAGCTTCTTCCATCTCTCCCTAAGTCCCTTATTTATTAGACCTGTAGGTGGCCCTTGAACAATCTCATAACAGTGTGGCCTTTTGCTACCCTAAAACATTAATTTCCAGGCATGCTGTGTAAGTAGGCTGCCTTCACGGTGTGCAGAGTTGTTCATTTTTGTGTGCCCAGGTTGCTCTGACCCTCTCCTCCTCACCTTTCCCCCTGCCCCCAGGGCTGTCCACAAGTGCTGAGATGCAGCACAGCTGGGAGAGCCCCTGGTTCCCAAATACTACCTTCAGGTGAAGGAGGCAAAATAACATTTACAGGCACTGTAAGGAGGACCTGTTTCTTTGTTGTGAACATTGCTGAGTTTAACTGGCAAAAGGTAAGCATGGCTAAAGGACAAGAAATCTGAGTATGACATAAACCATGGTTAGAGCACCATATCAGTGAAGCTTCAAAGGTACTTTTTCCTCTCTGTAGCTCCAGCTGTTCATATCTCCTCATTCTGCCTTCTAAGCAATCTGTGGAGCCTATGGGCAGCATGCTACAGTGTCAAAATATTTTAAGCGTGGCCTCTTCCCACCTTGTTGCACCCCTTTACCTCCTCTGCTTGCCCGCTGCTGATTCAGATGTCAGCATTAGTGTGATGACAGTCCTGCACTCTTGATGGAGTGCATGTGCCAAAGCCAACCACAATTATCCCCCCCGGCTCGTGATCTAGGCAGCAGGGTGAGATCATTGCCATGAGGTCACCACACTGCAGTATCCTGTGGGTCCAGCTCCCAGCTGCGTGTGGCTTGTTGTCACGTACATGTGTCACTGCTAACTGTGTCTTCACATGGTGATGCAGTGAACATGAGTTGCTGTCATTTTCTCTTTGACGAGTCTTCTCTCTAATTGAAAAGAAGTCTTCCCTTCTTTGTGTATTCTGTTAAAGTGCATTTTTTTCTGAATTATAGGCTTACTTCCCTGTACACATCCTAGCAAAAAAGAAATGGGCTGATAACGATTTAAATATGCACTCTAAGCATGAAACTGACAACATTCAAGTTCAAAGAGGAAAAAAATGAAAATCAACCCTGTTAATATTGTTTTCCTCTTTTCTTTTCTTTTCTTTTCTTTTCTTTTCTTTTCTTTTCTTTTCTTTTCTTTTCTTTTCTTTTCTTTTCTGTTCTGTTCTGTTCTGTTCTGTTCTGTTCTGTTCTGTTCTTTTTCTTGCAACTTTTAAAATGTCACTGCCAAGAGCAGTGACCACAGTGGTGAATGAAGCTATGGAAAAACAGAGCTGAATCTCTGTTTTGATACTGTTTTTATAAGATCTAGTCCCCTCCTTTTTGAAAATGTGAGTCAGGGAAATGTGTGCACAGAAGCTCAGAAATAAATACCTGGACTCTTTTTAGCATGAAAATACTTGGAATGCATAAAGATTACCTTCAAGCATGTGCTTTGTTTGTGAAATGAATCAGTGAAATTTGGCACGCTTCTTAAAGAGGCCTTTTGCCAGTCTTCCCCCATAGTCTTAGGTCATGCCTTCGCATAATGATGTGATCCATGGTGGGCAGGAATAATTCAGCCTAACTATGAATAATAGCAGTATTTGTGGTGAACTGGTCATGGCATTCTCACTTGAGCATTTCTCTTTGGGAACTACATCTTCAAGTCATGAGACTTGCAGTAATGTCAAGAGAGAAAGCAGCATGGGAATAGCCTGGGTGAGAGAGAAAGGGGACTCTTGTTTTACAGGATCCACCATAGAAGGAGAAAGGAAAGGGGAAAGGAAGAGAGAAGGGAAAGGAAAGGAAAGGAAAGGAAAGGAAAGGAAAGGAAAGGAAAGGAAAGGAAAGGAAAGGAAAGGAAAGGAAAGGAAAGGAAAGGAAAGGAAAGGAANAGAGAAGAAGGGTAGGAAAGAGAAGGGAAAGGGGAAGGGGAAGAGAAGGGAAAGGGGAAGGGGTAGAGAAGGGAAAGGGGAAAGGGAGGAGAAGAGAAAGGGGAAGGGGAAGGAAGAGGGAAGAGAATAGGCAAAGGGGAAAGGGAAGGGAAAGGGCAAAGGGAAAGTGAAGGGAAAGGGCAAAGGGGAAGGGGAAGGGGAAGGGAAAGAGAAGAGAAAGGGCAAAGGGGAAGGGGAAGAGGAAGGGAAAGGGAAGAGAAAGAACAAAGGGAAAGGAGAAAGGGAAAAGGGAAAGGGAAAGGGAAAAGGGAAAAGGGAAAAGGGAAAAGGAGAAAGGGAAAAGGGAAAAGAAAAGAAGACTTGCTTGAAATATTGACATTTTTACAGTCATCTCTTTGTGACACTCCCTCCACCCCCAGGTATTCTCTGTGTCTGAATCAACATGTGTCTGCAGCCTTGTGCACAAAACCCACTAGAGTCCCAGTAAGCGTAAAAACAATTTGTAAGAAACTAGGTGATTAGAGAAGTAAAGGGGAAGCATTGAGTTGGGAAGCGCTTCTCAGCAGTCCAAAAAAACACAAACTGAAAAAACAGCATATTCTTTTAAATATGCTGGAATCAGACATGCCATGCCAGATTTGGATTCTCCTGGGCAGAGGAAGAAGAGGAGTGTGTTAATTCTTGTGATCATGCTTAAACAGGGACACTATGTAAGCACTGTTGTGCCAGAATGAGCTACTTCCATCATGCCTCATCGGTGTCCATTGTTTCTAAGCTTTAGGTATTTGGTATCTTTGAAGGTTAGATTTATAGAGATAAGTTATTTATTACTAAGTAGAAAGGGATGTGTGAAAAATGCAGGACTCCCCACTGCAACTTAAAAAGACAAAGAAGCTCCTGTGGGTAAATACTTGCAGTAGTTGCATATAGGAAGAGTTTGGACACTATAGTTTTGAACAAAAACAGGTGTAAAGTACTGTGGTCATGCTGATTAGATGTATAGGCTGCAACTGCTTTGTGTTGAAGCAAAAATATGTTTACAGGAAGACGAGTGAAATGATAAAGGAGTATCTGTGGTTCAGGGGAGAAGAATTATTAATGTTCCAGTGACTTTTGTAAACTGAAAGTCTGGGAAGTTGGTTGTGGGCTAAGAAAACCACAAGTACTCAGGCTTGGTTTAAATTCAGTCTCCCAAAATTTGTTTAAATATGCGAGTAGGTATCCAAATATTGTGGTGACAGAAGAGCTGACACTCTTTACATCCTTCACATGTCATTTACGGGACACTGGGAATGGTTGAAGAACCTGAAAGCTGCACCATTTTTCTGTAGTGTAAAATATTACTGAAAAAATCATCAAGAAGAGCAGAAAACTTGATTTACAGTTTTGAATAAAGTGACACTAAGCAAACATGGAACTTTGTGTCACTTAAGAGATTCTGATGATGTACCAAAAAATAACTCCATCCTCAAAAAGGACAAAAGAAAATTGTGTCAAATATGATATCTTTCTGATGGTGTCCTACTAGCTGTGAATTTCTACAAGTATTTTTCAAACACAGAATAAGTTATTCTAAACAACAATAGCCTTTTTCAAGATGCCACAATTAAGGTAACACAGAGCATATCAAAATCATGCAGTTTGTGCTGAAGTTCAAGTAATCTATGTCTAAAAGGGTTGAAGCTAACCTTGTACAGCAGAGGTATGTTAAAAATTATTAGCAGTAATGAGTCCGAAATTTGGCCCATAGTTTTCAAAACAGTTTGAAAACGTAGTTTCACAAAATGAATGACCAATTTTTTTAATTGTATTTTGCATTTTAGCTAACTTGTGTAACAATTTGTAACCGGACACTATAGACCAATCACCCATCCAAAGTAATTAGGAAAGTTAGCTGGAGCAGAGGAAGCAATAACCGGCTTATTTTGTTTAATTTGCATGACAAAACTGTATGAAAGTTCCAGCTGAAAGTGGGGGCCTGTGTTCTTTGATATTGTACAAAAGCACAACACAATGTAAGAAGCGAGAGAACAGAGAGTGTACACAGTAAAATATATGACCTGAGAAAGTTGCATGGAGAGTTTTGTGAGGAAGGAGTAGGAATAATTACTTAAAATTTATTTTGGTATAATTAAAATCATATGAAGGTTTGCCTAAATTCCTGTGATTTTGCCTTTCATTTGAGGAGGGGTGTGTGGGAAACTTGATTTTAAGGTGAAGTAACCTAAATAAGGAGCATTATTTGGTAATTCTTTTAATTTAATGCGCTGTAATCCAGTAGTCTATGACAAGAGAAGAATTTCACTCAATCACAACACAGAAATATCAAATGTTCCCTTGACAGACAACACCAAAATCTTCACTGACACTATGAAGCAGTCTTTTCTTAGGCAGACAGTTGAGTTTCTCAGTATAATAACTGTAATGGAGCACAGTAATGTTTACATGCACAAAATGGGTAATTGAACCAATTGGACCAATTCAGAGCTGCTGCAGTGGGTTTAACTTCTTTGAAGTCAGTTGATGTGCCCATGCCTACATCATGGCTGAATGTAATCTCTCAGCTTTTCAAAGCCATGTTGCTGAAGACAGTAAGGTGACTGTTTTGGAAATTTGTGTCCTTATTGTACCATTCCTTTTTCATGAAGGATGTGATCAGTTATTTACTTACTTGCCCTCAAACAGGTTTCCACTTTTTAAAACCTTTCTTTTCTCAGTTAATACCCAAAGCACAAGTCTTCAGTATTGGCTTCTGCAGAAAGTCCAAGGCTAGTTGTGGCTGCAATTCCATGTGATTCCAAAAGATGAAACAACATTAAGAAAACAATCATGATGTCTGATTTCTTTTAATCTGGTTTTATTGTGTGAATGCTCAGTGTGTTAGAATATCCTCACTAGCAACCCCTTTGCAGTTATAAAATGCTTCAGTTTTTTTTTCATTTCTTAACCACCTGTAAAAGACATTTTATTGCCTTGAATATTCTTCCACCATAAAACTTATCACTTAGGTAGATCACTTCAGTGCTAGTTTAAATATGGCTGTAAAATGAAGGGTTTTTAAACATTTAGTGTGCGCAGTGGCCAGGTAAGCGCCAACCAGTATGTTCAGAGCAAGCAGCATCCTGCCCAGCAGTGCTGGTAGGGGTTCCCCCAGAGTGACGCCATGGTCCACGTGCCATGCCGCAGGCGACCGGCGGGCTGGTGCCTGCTGCCAGAGCTGCTTGCCAGCAGGCATGGCTCCTGCTGAGCCTCGCTGCGGGGTGTAACGTCTTTGCAGTCAATTAACAACGTTGCTATTTTAAAAGGTCCAGATCCTTCCTGATTCAGCAGAGTGCTTCAATACATGTTCAAAGTTAGATACTTGATTAAAGTTTTCTGTAATAAAGATGTGAAGTCTTGTGCTTGAGGACAGATAGGTAAGCGCGTTCCCAAATCAGGGCCTGACATGTTGTAGTTCATAGAGGTTTCCAGGAATCTTGAATATCCTGAAATACTGACTTTGCTGCTTTCCAAGCTGAGTATAACCTATAACTGAAAAACAAACCCAAACCATATTACTGTGAAGCATGCTGGAAAGCCTTCTAAAATCCATTTTCCAGTCATTACTGAGGCTTGTCTAGTCAAAGACTGTTTACATTTCAATAACCTTAAATAAATAAATAAAATGACATAACCCTGGTTTTCAGGAAGAATGAATTCATTCTGTGTAGATGGAGAAAGAAGCAATAAGAGTAATGGAATTGTTAGGCACATCCTGACTGTCATATTTCTCACTTTTCAAGGTGGTATTTTATGGCCTTCTGCCTGTGGTCAAATAAAGAAATGAGTTTTCAGAGAACCAAAATCCAAGTTTTCACCACAGTATCTTATTTAGCAATGTATGCCAATTTCCCTGCACTTGTTTTCTAATGTGTAACGTCCACTTACACACTTATTGTAATATCCTACTGATAAAGTATTACAATACTTGTTAGGAAAATGTCTTTGCTCCAGTTCAGAGTGTTAAAAGCAGAATCAAAGCTATTCCCTGTCTGACTGTGATTAATTTATACGCATAACCACTGTGTTGCTTCTGAGAGTGGGTCTACCCACCTTACTCTGAGGTCTAAACTTGGCATTTTCTCTGACAATATGCTAAACAGTCATAGTCATTATTTCATCCTCCACAATGTCTGACCTTCTTATATTCCCACTGAATATAGCGCAAAGCTCCAGCTGACTGCAGGGACCATAGACTCAAGACCCAAATAATTCTTAAACACCATTTGTGGTAAGGCAAGGCAGGAGTCACAGATCCAGGGGCTGTCTCCAGTTCCCACTCTCAGCTTCCCTGGGTATGTCTGGGGGTAAGGCTCGAGGCCTCATACCTTACCACATTTCAGAGATGTTGGGCTTCTGTTGGTGCAATGGCTGAAAGCCGAGAAGTGCAGGTTCTGGAAGCAATGAATTCCGGAGAGCTGGGGCAAACTCTGCTACAAGACTGGCCCCCCAAAATCCACATCCTACCAGAAATCCACATGAAATTCAGTAAGAGCCCTGCCTTCCTTACACTTGCCCCAAATCACATTTCAGATGAAGCATTTGGGGTTCAATAGTGCAAGCCTCTTCAGATGAAAATTTTCCATATCCAGCCTCTCCCAGACAGGGGCGAGCCTGAGTTGGGAGGCTGCATTAGAAAACATGTGAACTCTGGAAAAGTTTGGACCACATGTGAACTTTGCCACTGATCAGATATAAATAATCCTGTTCAGAACCTTACAGTGGAATTGAAACAGACCTTTTGAAAAGATTGAACTTGGATCGTGGTTTTATGGCTATCTCTAAAATATTTTATGGCTGTTATATGACACCAGAGTGTAAATTATGGGGCTGTAAAAATTTGCAATGTGAAGGTTTTTTTCTTTGCTTATGTGCAAAACATAAATAGTGCCATTTTGGTTTTAGGCAAAATATCTATATATATACACATACACACACGTTATATATATAGTGCAGCTTTGGAAGCCATGTACATTACAGAAGGGTTACTTTGAACACTTTATTCAATATTTTTTTAAATGTGGGTACATTGTTTGTATCAGTTGGTAGCGTGTAACTATTTTCAGTCCATTGATATAAGTCAGAGAAAAAAGGAGAATGAGGGGTAGAATGGGGGAAAAAAGTGTGTGTTGTATGTATGTAAATACCACTAGTGTGTAAATAGTGTGTGTAACACTATAAGGATCAAAGAGGAAAAGTCTTTTATTAGATGAATTAATAGAACAGAAAATACCTTCTGGAAGCGCAAGACCTTTTTCAGGTCTGAAACAAACCTTACGCATTTTGTGTTAAATATAATGAATTGGTTTATACTATGTGTGCACATGTACGTATGTGCCTGTGCAAATGCAGTCATATAGATGCAGCAACAGCTACAATATTGACTTGTCTGTATTATTGCATGTTCTCTATTTTTAGAACAGAAATGGTAACAAATGAAAATGTTTAGCCTTCTACTACTTTTTTAAAGCTAACGTAAAACAACATAAGTCACAAAATGTGTTTTGTTTCTGTGTTAAGGGGATTAAAGATCTATTCCCTTTGACTATGACTTCACCAGGATTCATCAGTAGCTTACCCTGGCCTTTATCTCTTTTGGTTTTACCAGATGGTACTCCTTCAGATTTTGCTTTATCCCGCGTTAACATGACTCATCATCATTTCCTTCCACTATCTCATGCTGAGTGACCATGGGCAGAAAAATTGTTTTCATCTGCTCCTTTTAGTTAGCACTCTTGTTCCAGTAGACTCACTCAGATAAATTATTTCAGAAGTTATGAAAGTTATTTTATATCTGTGAACTCCATGTTATCCTCCTGCCTCCAACCTTGGCATCAGTGTCCTCTCCAGTCTCTGAGAAAAAATGTTGTTTTATACTGATTGGGATGCTTCTGAGGTGTTAAGCTTGGTTCTCCTCTTCTCCAGGTCTGGAAGGACTAGGGTGGAATGTGTGTGGCTATAGTGGTATGAAATATGTGCTTTCTAGTGGTGCTAAGTGATTATTGTTCAAACGTCTTTTAGGTAGTGTCTTTACTTTGCTACGAGATGCAAGATGGATCACTCTTTGCCAGCTGTCAAGGCAAATATTGCTGTATAGTCCCTGCCCTTGGCAACATCCTCAGTGTCCTGGCGATGGATGCTTTGAAATGACTGGGCAGAACAGACTTCATGCTGCCTGTGCACATCAGGCTCTCTGCTCTGTAAGTACACTGGATAACCTTGTGGCTACAAGTTGGCATTTCCAGGTTTACCTAGAGTTAAAACTAGATGTTAAAAAACATCTGGAAAATTTCTACTGATTTTG
This sequence comes from Anseranas semipalmata, assembly GCA_013399115.1. NCBI lineage: Eukaryota > Metazoa > Chordata > Aves > Anseriformes > Anseranatidae > Anseranas > Anseranas semipalmata. The sequence goes on from VXAA01003069.1 coordinate 18,568, forward strand.
ATAGGATTTTATGCTTTTTAGAGGGATGAAACTTTATATGTGGCTAAAATAAATATGAAAGAAACTCCTATGTTGATTTATTAGTCCCTATAATCAGCAGAAGCTTCCTGTAGTGCATCACAAGTATGCTGTAATTGACAGGCAGCATCTGATAAAATTCGTTATTTTTCTGCTGCTTCTAACAAGAAAGGGAGGAGATGCTTTTGGATATTTTCAAGATCTATTTTGTAAGACCTGTAATATGTCTAGTGGTGTCTCTGAATATATATATAGAGAGGGATATTGAAACGTTATGTATAGAGGTGTACAACCTTTATAGAGGTTTCCAACTTTAAGAACAATATTTCTGCAACCCAACTGCACTTACTTTAGCTGAAATAAACATTTTGGGGAAGAATTTAGCTGAATGGTTATTTTTGGTCTGGCAAAGGGGAAACCAACAGACTGCCTGTTATTACTCTGATGCTGATTACTGGAATTGACCAGCTTAAGGGCAATTTGCTAACTTCGTTTAAAAACAGAACCCATCTTTCTGGGTCCAACTGTGATTTAGAAATGGAGGAGCTCTAGACAACTTTTTTTTTTTTTTAATATAAGTAATAAAAAAAAGTTTCCTAGCTGAAAACATTATCCAAACCCCACATGATGTGGGATTTAGGGAATTAACAGGATGATTCAGGCATACAATTTTCACATTCATTCCCATTCCTGAGAATTTTCCTTAAGGGATACATCTTCTTTCCTGCACTTGGTCAAAAACAAGACAAACCCTCCTTTTTTCTTTTTTTTTCTTTTTTTTCTTTCTTTCTTTCTTTTTTTTTTTTTTTTTGACTGGAAAGTAAGAAAAGTGAACCTAATAAACCTAACATGGAGTTCTGGCATGTGCTATAGTCCAGTATAACCTCAGGATGCAAGCAGCGTGACTTTAGCAGGCATTTGCAGCACTCCTCCCTGTGAGCTCAACTGATGTGTTGTCCGATCACTCCTTCCCTTTCCTCTCCTCTGCTCCATATGGAGACAAGTGCCAGCAGCTGAAAGCAGGGGCTGAAAGGTGGTTCTAAGTGTTCATTTTTTATTTTTTATTAGGGAGTACGACAGAGGGCACTGAGAGCTGCCGTTTGTATTACCTTGCATCTGTGTTAGAGCAAGGGCACTGAGCTCTGCCCCTGAGTAATAGAAAGTTGTGATCTTCCTGCCCTGCTGATCTCTTGATGTAGCTCTGGTTTTGTTTTCCCATAAAGGGAAGAAAAATTGTCATACAGGCTTCACTGACTCTCTCTATGCAGCAAGAATTAAGAATGCTCAGATTAGACAAAATTCTCAAGATGGCCATAGAGTCAGTTCCTGGTGAATTCGTTTCATTGCTTCTTCCCCTGCCTTTCCTCCTTATCAAAAACAATTAAACAAATCCTTTCACTTATGCAGGAAATAAAGCAAGTTAGTGAGATTTGGTGTTTCTCCGTATTGCAGTTTACTTCAAATGCACATGTGCACATGTATTTTCTTGACTTCTCCTTCTTAGGACTGCTTCCCTTGCTGGTCCTCCTGCCAATTTGATTTATAGATTCTTCTGACATCATCTAAATTTATATTCTGTTTTTTGTTTGTTTGTTTGTTTTTGTTTTTGTTTTCCCTTATTCATTATTCCTTAATACATAGCAATTTCTTTATCCATTCACTTGGTCCCTCTTTTGCTTCTTGGACTGGTAAAGTCTTTTTGCTTGGTAGTCCCCAGCTGAATCAAGTAGTACCTGGGGATTTCTTGCTTTTTATTTTATTTTATTTTATTTTACTTGTGCCATTATTTTTTTTTTCTGTGCTTCTCCTAAGTTCAGACCATTTTGGTCAATGTCTGTGACCTGTCTCTCCTCCATCTTAGTTCATAGAGTCTCTGTGGGCTTATAAAATTCACCTGAGTTCATTCGATTGATTGTTTCAAGTTTCCCTGCTGTTCTGATGCTATCTCACAGCTGCTCTTCTTAATGTGTCTTCAGTTTGGCAGTAATCACTAAAATTCCCTCTCAAACAGAGTAAGTTTACTAAATACCTTTTAGGATTTTCCCTTTGACTGGCGCAGTTGTAGACAACTAGATTCAGAGCTGCATTATTTGTCTCGTTTTAAAGACAAATCCAACCTGATAGGGTGATCAGACTAGCTGCCTGCAGTATGCTGCCTTTCACCTCATTCCTGATTCTCTTGTTGTGCCACATGCTGCCAACATCCTTGGCACTTCTGTAGCTCTGTGTCTCTCCTCCCTTTCCTCCAGCTGATGTTTCAGCAGTGTTTAAATCCACATCCAGCTGTGTTTTTGTTACACACAGGGATGGAAATTCTGCCCAACGATTCCTTTTCATTCTCCACCTTCCTTTTGTTTTGTCTTAAATATATTCAAGGGGGAAACAGGAGGAGGGATGGAAAAGGAAGGGTTCGGTCTAGACTTCCAAAGCAATTTCCCCTTCCCTAAAGAACACAGCTCATTTCCTTCCAGAGTGGCATGGCTGGGAAGTTGCACATTTCTTCTCAGCATTGACTTTCCTGAAATTTTGTTGAGTCAAAGCATAGCTACTAGGAGTGGTCCAGAGGACCATAAACATGAGAGTGTGAGTGTTCTCCCCTCTCTTGCTGCTGAGCAGAAGAATAAGCAGAGATTAATGAGGAAAGAGGAGCAGCCACAGGGTGGAAAGAAAGAAAACAGGCAAATATGTTGAAAGAAAATAGACAAATATCCATAGACACACCTGCATTTGGGGTGTTTCTGCATTGTGGAGCCTCACAGGGCTTATTTTTGCCATGAATGTCTCAAGGACAGAAAACGGAACAAAGTAGAAGTTGACGATTTGCCTGAGGGTTAATTACAAGGTTTTGCCTTTGCAAAAAAAAGTGTTACTTTATGTCTGTAGCTTTAACTTTTCATACATTGCACTTAGCCAAAGACAGGAGAGATTTTTTCTTTAAAATGCATTTACATTTGCTGTTTTTGAATAAAGTCCCATTTAACACTGGTATGTCTACTCTTGACAGGTTTCTATGTTTGCTTTAAATCAAAATAAATTGCATTGTCAAATTAAAAATGAGTGGTGTAGTCATGACTGAGCAATTTTCCCCATGTGATTTCAAGATACTCTCAGTTTAAATTTTTCAGGTAAATTAAGCTCAGTCTGGCTGGAAAGAAGATGCTTAAAAAACAAACACAAACACCCAAAAAACAAGTGATGAGATCATATTCTGCCTACTCCGTGGAGTTTCTACTTTATTAATGTAGTTGCTTCCTTATGTGTTTGTTTACATAAGAGATGAGATTTCTTCTGTGTGGAGACATGGACAGGAAGATGAGCTGGAATCTGACTGTGTCCTTGGATTAAGATAATTATTTCATCCATTCAGTTTGTCTTTTGCTTAGCAAGGCAAAGCTACATGGTGTTTATTGTCCTGCCACCAGTGATTACAGTTTAATGCATGAATAATTTATTATTATTTCTGAGTCTGAAGAAGCTAGTAACTGATTTCATGTGTTAATTGTCAGAAAATACACAATGAAACTTTAGAGGAGTGGCTCAGAACTACTAGGTATTACAGTTACAGAGGTGCTTGAGTTGGTCGATCTTTTTTAGTAAAGGAATAGACAAGGAAGCTGCCTTTACATTTCATCTCAAAAAAATGGATGTTCAACAAATTCTATAGGTGGAGGGGCTTTAAAAATCTGCTTCCCAGACCCTATGCCTTGAATTCCCTGCTACTCTTCTGCTGTTAGGCACAAAATAAAATACCATGCTGTTTGCTCCTCTCCATCACAATGATGTTTTTCATGTGAAGGAAAACACCTGACTTATGAAGAGGTTGCGTATGGGCAGGCATGCTGGTGGAGAGTGGTTACTACATCCACTTGATCATCCTTGCCTACTCTTCCACCTGATAGTGCCAACCTGTTGGGGCCCCAAAATCTGGGAGTTGCTATCTGGTGTGTGAGATTTTGTAAGGACAAGCAAAAGACATTGTGGTATGTAATGACCCTATTATGGTGCTGACGCTGCAGATTTTTTTTGGGGGGGTGGGGAAGGGGTAGGGTATGCTTCTTGTCACTTGCTTCGGCTGGATATAGAAGTGTAGATGGTGGTGAAGGTGCTTGAGTTAGTTACAACCTTATTATAATGCATCCAGCTGCATCAAACCGGTAAGCTTGAGTTTTCAGCAGCTGTGGCTGGCAGGGAGACCTCTGCTCTGTTAAAAGGAGCTCTGGCTGTGTCAGAAGTTCAAGATGAGATGGAGGTGGTGAAAAAAGATGGCTGACATATCTACTGATATTATCTACCACTGTGTGATCACAGTGAGTATTTTTTCCTCCTGAACTGTGTTGCTCTGTGTAGTTTGGATTCTCTTTTTGGCTTGTTCTGCTGCCTGTAGTAGGTGCTAAGGCTGCATCTTGTAAATAGGGTGAGGGCGGGAGGTAAAGGTACTACTTTCTAAGAGGGAGAATGGATACACAAAAAACACAAATGAATTAGAAAATGTTACTTTTGTGGGTGTGATCATGGCATTACCAGAAGCTCTTAATAAAATATCAGTGTCAATGCCCTCTGTCAAGGGGAGAAACTGCAACACTAGGCAACATTTTTACTCTTCCAGGAAAAGACAGGCCAGTGTCTCCTGTTTTCTAGTAATTTTCATCATTTTGCAGATATGAACTCTAATGGTACTGGAGTGGGCAGGGGGAGATTTTTGAGCGTAAATTGATGTTGTGAGTGTTTTTGGACATGTAGTTGCTCAGTCTGGCGGGAAGCAGGGAAGTTCCAAAAGAAACCTATTTATGTTCAAGGAAAGCCAGGATAGGAAGCAGTGCTATGCTAAACGCTGAACAAGGCAGAACAAAATACATAGGCATAGATGGAAATTAAAAGAAGGAAAAACAAAAAAGGTATCTAGTTTTGTTGCCCATCATCTGGTAGGACTCCAGAGCCACAGCTATGTCCCAGGGTCTGTCAATGGTGTTGTAACTGCATCACAAAATTCCTAAGGTCTTAGATTTGTGACATGAGGACAATAAGTGCTTTGAGTTACAGGGGTAAAAAGTGCTATATAAAGATTGAGTTTTATCATTATTAATAATAATATGATTATTGATTTATCCTCAGCCTAATTTTTACATCAGACATAATTAGTGTTTTTCTGTGGACAGTGTAAGATGCATAAACATGTAAAAATATTTCTCTGTAGGTGTTCCTCAAAGGCACCTGGTAAAGATTTAGGGTTCTTTGTTTTATCCTGGTATGTAACATACCCTGTAGCAGTAAAGTCCCTTCAGATCAATGCATTTTAGTAGGAATTGCTTCATACTTTCACAATCAACAAATAAATCACACCTTTTGAAGAGGAAACCAGTACTTACTTTCTGTTTTTGAAGTTCTCATATCTTGCAAAACTAAATAGAAGAGGCTAGATTTAGTAGAGCATCCACATCTAAAGATCCATGTGTCTTGCACTTAACTGAATTTGTTAGAAGAAAGCAGATAAGAGTTATATTTCTACTCTTACCATTGCATCTGTGTTACTGTTATTGTAGCTGACAGTTATGCAGAAGGTACGTAAGAATGTGGGACCATCCCTTTGGAAAAGTTTTGTGTGTATTTGTACCAGGAGTAGCAGTTCTCAGGTCTGTCTCTAGACTAGTAAATGTCTTACTCGTAAAGTGTCTCCTTTGCAGTTTTGCTGGCTAAAATAAAATGCATTTATATTTAAAAACTGAAGTGTGCTTTTAGCAATGTGTAGATTTGCAAAAAAATCTGGGAGCTTGCTTGCTTAGTGAACAGCCGTTGATCACAGTCTCTAATCTCAGAACTGGTTGCTGGGCTCACCTGCCTTCTTTCAGTGCTGTTGCTGAGCTCAGAGTTGCTCAGGCAGATAACAGTGAAGCTGAGTGGAACTGGGAAATGTGTATATAAATGTTACTTTTGCCTGACAGCTTTTTTCTTTTGTACAAAAGTGATGAAAAATCACCATCGCTAAACTGGTTGGAAGCAAGTGGAATGACATGTTGCACCAGGGACACAAAATGTTTTCAACATGAGAGAAATCTTGAAGTTTTCTAAACATTTACAGGAGCAAGGCTTTCTTCCTGAAATTTCAGGAAGTAGATGGAGACTTACTGGGCTGTGCATCACCCTGACTCTTGCTAACTTCACCTAAGCATTTAATAGGTGCTACAGAAAGAACTGTGATCAGAGAACCATAATGCTTCTCAGAAAGTAGGTTTCTGAGATGTGACGCTGTCAACTTTGTGTCACCGTGGGTAGCACTGCTAAGGCAGCTCAGAGTGAATCCCTCTATCACAAATGCCTAAAATGGGTTAAGGCTGAAGAATAAAGGTAACTTTCCCTCCCACATCACTAAATTCTCCTTTTCCTCTTTCCTACCCCACCACACCCTTTATATCAGAAACATTACTGGATATACATCTGGGAAATTAGCAGAATGTTTGTTTTGCTTCTTTTCAAAGTGTTTTCATGGTTTTAGGTGAGTGTTTGACTTATGTTCATTGGCTCTTGCACAAGAGACTGTGAAAGCTATTTCCTTTTTCCTTAATTAGAGCATACAGAATATCAGGTTTCTGAGCAGTGAATTTCCTCTCAGGAGATAGGTGAGCACATGTGGTAGAAGTGGTTGTTTTTGTGGACTTGAGAAGTTGGTCCTTCTGAACTTTCCAGATACTTTTTTAAGCCATGCTTGTACTTTTTATACAGATGGAAGTGCAGGTTTTTTTTGTTTTTTTTTTTTTTTTAATAGACAAGTGGAGAGTTAAGAATATTTGAGTGAATTTCTGGGAGAGTGGTAACAGGAACATGGTAGCAAACGTGGTAAAGGCAATGGGCCAGCCTAGTTTTGTGTGTAGCTTGGTTTGAGACAGCAGAGCTCCACCAGCCCTCTGTTTTTGTGCTGGTGGTATTTTCATGCATGATTTGTTTGCAGTGCTAGTGAGTGAGGGAAGAAAAAGAAAAAGGGGAAAGATGTTTCCTTCTCTTTTGCTTGTGTCCTGGTTTTTAAGGTCATGTATTTTTATATCTGCCGGTTTGTCTGTGTGGGTGGGCAGGTATGAGTCTTGGTCTGTCTTCTCCTTGTGCAGTGTCAGGGGGAAGTTCAGGTTGGTACGCTGCCAGGGCCAGCCCACATCCTTCGCCCACACGGTCCTGTGAAGCAGTTCACACATCAATCAGGGAAAACCCTCAGCTCTGCACACCGTTGGAGCAGGTGTGTGAGCTTACGGTGACATCAGGTGACTGCCATGTTGCCGCAGGCGGCCACCAGCGCCTGGCACCTTGTCTGCCTACAGCGGGTCTACCTCCCAAGATAAATGGTTGTCTTTGATACAAAACATACAGCTCCAACACTCAGACCACCAATACCCATCCTTTCTTCTCTTGGATGCTCTGGGATAGAGCAGAGGGAAAGAAAAAAGTGAGGAGAAGGAGATTTGCAATTTGTTGCAAAACCAGAACAAAAACCCATGCCTAGTGCCATGTGGTCAACTAGTTACAGGGGGAGGAAGGGAAAACCAAGGCCATGTCCAGCCAAAAGGGAAGCTGTCTAGATCAGTTGTAATCCAAAGACTGGAAAGCACAGAAAGATGCTGTGCTGTGGAGAAAACTCACAAAATGCGTAGTGTCAGTGACGGCAGAAAATGCTGCTTAAGGTTTATGATTTAATTCTTTAGATGCTGCAGCCACAGTTTGGAAGGGATACATTCTGTGTTGATTATGCAGACTGACTACTGCTTTCATGTGCATTCAGCCTTTTTTTTTTTTTTTTTTTTTTTTTTTTTTTCCCCCAAGTGTCAATACTGCATCCTCTTTTTTGTTCTTGGAAGATGAACCCAGAACAAATGCACACTCCCCCTACCCAACCTCCTTTATTTTGGTGTCTTGAAGTTTGTAATATACCAACACTTAGCCATATATAAATTAACTGAGTGAAGTGAAAATAGTCTGTGCTTCCCAAAATGGAGCTATTAGCTTTTTCCAAATCCTATCTACTCAGACTCTGCTACAGAATGTGGGGCAAAATCTGTTCCTCTGTGCCCAGCTAAGTGTGGAAGGGCATCACTGACTTAATTTGCCCTTAGGAATTCAGTAGTGTGATTCTGGGTTGTATCAGTATATATGAGAGAAGAATTTGGTGTTGCTTTTTGGCACTTCAAATGGGATGTAGTCTTTATTTGGCTAAATGAATGGAGTATATTGGAACGAATTATGCTTGGATCTTAGGCAACTGGGCAGAGGAGGACGTCCAAGAATGCTTGAGGCAGTGGGTGCACCAGTCTTGAGCATGCTCTTAGACAGTTGGCAGAGAGATGTTTCCACCGTTTTGGGTGTTTGGGGGTTTTGGAAGTCGAATATCACAAAAAAAAAAAAAAAAAGGAGTTCAGAGTATCACCTAATCTGACTGTAGCACTCTGTCTTTCAGTACCTTGCAGACAGGATGCATCTGTACTGTCCTTCCAGTTGCAATCCAAATGTTGCTTATGCACAAATGCATGAAGAAACTTAGTGTCCGTGATGGCAGAAAATGCTGTGTAAGGTTTATCCTTTTAAATTAAATGGCTTATCTGATTATGTTATTTTTACATGTAAGCTATAGAAAGCAATTTTTTTTTTTTTTTTTAAGAAAGAGTGTTATTAATCATTATAGAAATCCTTTCTTGATGAAAAAACCCTGCATTTTTATCAGCTAAAATGTAGTAGCCTTCCTGAATCCGTGTATTCACAGACCTGTAAAAATTACAGGGTAAGCACCTAGTTGGGAACAAATTCCCCTTACATTGCCATGCCAACAGTGTTCATGCTGCTCCATTTCACCTACAGATAATGACAAAGATAGATGCCTAGACCCAGGAAAATAGTCGGCTTCAGTTCTGCTATACGTGGTTCTTAGATACAGTAGAGCAATTCTGACTACTACAAGATATTTCCAGGATGGGAACATTAATATTTAATTCATTTTTATCTATCTATTTATTTATTTATTTATTACATACTATTACACATTGAGGTTTGTATAGTACTTATACTTCTAAATAGCAGAGAAGAGCTTTTGTTATAAAACAAAGCTAGCAAAGTATTTATGCCGAAGTGTGCGTGTGCGGGAAGTACAGACAGGAAAGAGAGGTGTGGTGTTTTTGTTTTCATGTAATTAAAGGTAATGACTTAGCAAGTATATAATTGAATATTGCCATGAGTGTTAGCTCACATAGATAATGAGACCATCTTCAACTACGTTACATAACTTTTTGCTTGTGCGAGTTCCACGAAAGGGATGTGAATCTTCATGCTTTAGGATGTAAACTTGGCACCAATTGAACAGTTAAGAAGAGTCATCCTGTAGGGAGAAATGTCGTCTTCCCCCCCCCCACCTGTTTGGTTTTTTATTAGCAGAAGCACCTGCTAATATCTTCTCTTGAAAACAAACTTGTATATAACAGTATCCCAAATCTCTTGTTGAAATTGCTCTGGTCATAAACTTTTTAAAGGAACAGATAATTGGGTGTAGGAGGTGACCACAGAACAACTGGTTCAGTGTTGTGGTGTTGTTTTTTTTTTTT
>VXAA01003069.1:28196-47701 GCA_013399115.1 Anseranas semipalmata
TTCCTTTCCTACAGAAGTAGGTCCCTGCTTGTTTCTAACTCTGGAGCCACAGGGGTAGTGGTGGCCATGCTTTAAGGCATAGGAGCTGCTTTCCATGCACTTGGATAATATTGCTGTGATGCTGATCAGCAGGCTGAAGCATAGGAGAATAACCATGTGATGGTCACACAGGGGTCACAGCACACTAGGCTTCACCATCTCTGTTTTGCTACTTTATCATACAAATGAGCTTGCTCTCCTAATCAGGTTTTCACACAATGAGGGTGGAAGAGGCTGGTACAGATGGAGGGAGAACTGAAGAGGGTAGAGGGAGGAGGGCAAGAAAAACAGAAAAATATTTGTCAGGGTTGGTAGTGTTAATGAAAACATAAAGAAAGAAAAGAGGAAAGCAATGCTTGGAGAGCAAAGAGTGACCTGACATATGTGACCTCTGTTTTTCCCAAGGGCCTCTGACTTTGAAACCAAAGCTAGCTTTAATGTTTACCAGGTGTGATCAGGGTGTTTTGATTCCTTTCAATGAAGGGAATTAGTCTTACAGTTTCAGCATCTGCACTTCAGTGAACTTCAGTGACAGGGTATATTCTTGTTCAGATCATAACCCTTGAGGTTCAGAGGCCATGAGCAGCTCAATAATTAATTCTGTTGCTTCCACAGGAAGTGATGAACACAGACTGGTACTTCACGCAGGTTTTGCTACAGGAGCCTTTCCAGTTCTCTCTCTTCTCAAACATGGTCTACCTGAACGTCTCTGAACAGCCAGTGAGAGCAATGGGAAAGCTAGCAGATGCAGCACAGAAGCAGTGCTGGCAGTAAGATTATTCCTCATGCTAAAATAATACTTTAAAGTTCAGTATTTTGTCAACTGAGATTATAGTTCAATTTCCTGGAAGAAGCAAGATGCTATTTTGCTTAAGATATATGGCTCTGTCTCCTGTTGTTATATAGGCAAATCATTGTTACTTATCATCCTCTTTCTGGCTGCTTCCTCTCTGTGGGTAGTTGTGCCTCTGATATTACTGAGATATCTCAGCCTTGCTTGTGACCTGTGTTGCATACAGATTTTAACTCTTCAGGTGATTGTCTTGTCTTGCAGAAGGCAAATTTATAGGAATATTGCGTATTGTCAGCCAGAGGAAACAACAACCTGACAGGTGGATCTTTGCACTCCCCACCCCTCTTCGGACAGGCCCAAGAGCCTAACATTCCTAAACTGTTCCCCTCTCCTCGTGAGACATGAGAAATGCAAGCAGCTCATCTAATGCCCAGGTGCAGAGACCTAAGGGACTATGTTGCTGCAGGGATGAAAGGAGAGTAGGCAATGCACACTTGACAGAAGGTTTTTGGGGGGGAACACCAAGGGCCAGCTCATGACCACTGAAGTGGTGGTCACTGGAGTAGAGGAGTGGGCAAGATGTTCTTCAGAGGCCATGTCCAACAATGACTCCGTAATATCTGTGGCTCTCTCAGGTTCAATACTGTCGTAGCAAATGGATGGTTTAAGAACAGAGTAAAATAGCATCTCTAACACCTCCAGTTGTACTGCAGGATTGTGTAGGTCCAGAAAGGCAAAAGGATGACTACTCTTGCTCATCAGTATGAGACCTCCTGCACCCAGTATCTGTGCTGAGGTCACCTCCTACACCCAATTATCTGTTCCTTTAAAAAGTTTATGACCAGAGCAATTTCAACAAGAGATTTGGGATACTGTTATGCGCCTTGCCAAAGATCCAAGCCAGCTAGCCCTTGCTGAACGAACACGATGATGTTGTTTTTATGCAATTAAAATGCAATTAGTAATTGCATTTCATGTTGTGGCACAGAACCCAGCTTGTCTTTATCTTTGTGTAGAAGTGTTCAGTTTATTCTTTAGTAGTGTTTCTTATTTAAATTGGAAAATGACTGCATGAAGTTGCAGGGAAAAATGATATTCCAACCAGGGGGAGCATTTTATTAATTAATAAATAATGACACAATGAAATTGAAGCATACTGCCTTTTCTTTTTCAGTCCGACTTTGAGGAGTGTGTACTATAAAGGTGTATGCACAAGTAAATGGTTGTTGGCTGTGTCCCTGAAATAACTTAGACAGACATGTTGAAGTACAATTCAGTTTTAATGTCTAAAAGTTTAGAAACGAAATGTTGTCCAAAGACAAGGAGTGTAGTAATAAGAATGTACTTTTATGAGTTTAAAATAAAGTATTAGAAGCATATGTCTGTAAACCAGAGTCACAGTGTTAATGTGTAGATATATAGGTATGTATTAATACCTTGTTAATTAAGATTAATTTCTTGTTTCAAGAGAGCTCCCAACCCAGGCACAAGATCTGGATACCTGTTCTTCTTACATCACATTAGGATAAAAAGCTTGCAGTTGGTGAATGGGATTTAGCAGTGCTACAGGTGGGTGTACAGTTACTGTGGGTTTGGGGGCTGATTATAACTACTGGGGAGATTGAAGTGTATTGAAAACTAGAAAATCTCAACGAGCCTTTTAAATGAATTGTTGAAGTCCTCTAAGAGGATTTTCAGAATAAAGGTATCTGAATGCATTCACACGGGTAGAGAAACCTGAGTGCATGTGGACATTGCTGGGCTGTGGTTTAATTTCATATAATATTATCATGTAGCTAAGCCTGTGTTATTGTGAAGTGCTAGTAGTCTTGGATAGTGCCTTCCAAATCAGTTCAGAGCCCTTATTAGAATAAGGACACTTCTGTTGTAGAACATGGGCCTTGTTCAAGTGCACTGAGTGACTTTAAGGATACTTCAATGTTTGGAATGGGGTAATGGCGCCTGGAGGAGAGTTGATTCAACGTTGATTTGAATGGATAAGAACAACCAGTCCATCTTGAAAATAATATTGGCATGATTATTATTATGATTTTTTAATTTCCGTTGTTCTTCATGTAGTTAAAAATAATACTTCAATATTTCTGAAATCTTCAGCAGCAAATTCTTGAAAGTTCTTGATCAGCTGCAAAAATAACAGAAGAACAGTAATTCAAAAGGAAGCTGCTTCAATATTTACAGCTGAAAAGTTGTCCTGCTGCATTCACACATTTAACCTTTATCTTCACTTCCCCATAGCATAGTTCTGAGTATATTGCTTAAGGAACAGCATGTGATACAATCTTTACTACTTTTCTTTCTCTTTTCACAAATAGAATAATTTTGTTGTTGCTGTAGAAGGAAAAAAAAATTCTGCAGAGTTCCAAGCAAAGGAAAATTGTTCCCACCAAGGTAAATGTAGAAAAAATGGAAGATAATTCTGTAGAAAACAATTTGAGATTTTCTTAAGAATACAATTAAAGACAAATAATTCAAATATACATATTCTTTTGAAATTTCAGCCGTGCTTCTAGTTTTCAGTTTTAGCTGTTATTGATGATGAATGCCTGTATGTTTGTATGAGCAAACAGACAAGTGCTTACTCTGAGATGCCCTGAAGTTAGCATTCTGGATGTATTTTGCCTGATTGTTTTTATATTTATTTTACTACTCTTGCAAATCATGGAGTAGTTGGAAATCCGCCTACAAGGTTATGAGTACTAAAGTATGCCACCGAGTTCAGGTGTTTAAAGCCCATAGTTTTCTGTGTATTTTTTTTTCTGTGTCATACCGTGGATATTAATTGCCCGTGAGTGCTATTGTAGGTCAAGTTTACATCATCAGTTATTTTGTATCTTTGAGACAGTTTGATATCACATACATATATGTGAGATATATAATATGTTTGAAGATGTCTGTGGTGATTTTGTGTGCACATATCTGATATAAAAATAACATACTTTACAAACAACAGCTCTTTCTCTTGCTGTCCAGCTACCCACAAATGAAAAACAAAATGGAAGAGAGTGCTTATCATTGTTATTTCTCAAATTCGGCGTGTTTACCCTGTGCCTATTCATTCATGTTAGCTATTCACTGATGGTGATGACCTGTTCCCTGAACAGTAATTTTAGTTAGTCTTAAGTCTGAAGAAGAGGATATGGGGCTAGATGTAATTAAACTTCAAAATGTGAAGCAATTGTTAATTTTAGTAGCTCCTTCCTTTGAAAATTCCTTAAAAATTAGTGGGACGTCAAGATACACAGAAGTGAAAATGCATTTGATGACCCTGGGGCCAAGAGAAGATAGACATTATGCTGCAGCGGTTAAAGCACAGACAAGTGATGTGGGCCATGACAAGGCTCTCAGGGAGATGTCTATGCCATAATTGCTATGTTCCGGATACAGCAGCTTAAAAAATAAATCTGAAACTCCTTTGTATCATTCCTTAAAAAGGTGGTGGTGACTAAGCCCAGAATGATTTTTTTTTTTTTAACTAATTTATCAACCTGTGAGTTCTTAAGGGGGTGAAGGGTTGGATAGTGAAATGCTGGCATACCTTTGGCTAGAGCATGCTGGTGGGCATAGCTGTAATAAAGCTGTAATATGCCATGTGAAAAGAAGTAGAGTAGATGGGTACATCTGCTGACAATGTTTCTTTTTAATTTGGAGCACCTGAAGGCAGTAACTAGCTGAATAATAACCCAATCCCCATATGGTTTCCGTTCTTTCAGAGTAATAGTATGCAGAGAAAAAAAAAAAGTCTACTTTTAGCTCTGGCTTCTGTTTGCCTCTTTGTGAGCCTGAGAACGTTTCCTGTCTGCTTGGTGATGGGAAATGTAACCAAAACAGACGTAGGTGAGTGACATTTCTCATGCCTGGCTTTCTGCTTTGGGTTTTCTGTACCACCTTAGAGATGCTGCAACATGCAGGAAGGGGGAAGGAGACAAGAGAGAAAGAGCAGGGGATCTTTAGTGTGATTTGCAACTAACTCATAGCTGTAATATTTTATCTTGTTGGCTTCTCAGCATTTATTGTATTGTATTTAGAATGTATTTCTCATTTATAATTCTTTAGTCTAGTACTGCAAAGAGCAGGTGAATACTGTCCTGAAAAATGTGTGTAGTTTTGTGAGCAGCACATTTTGAAATAAGGAGTTTTGCTTTGGTCTAGCATTTATACGGAAACTTTATACTTACATATTTTTAATTTCTGCTTCAGTATCTCCCCATACTTTCTTTCCTGTCTGTGTTCTCTTATTTCCTCTCTAAATTGTAGATATGAGGGAGCAACGAATTTCATTGAAAAGAGCTTTGCTTTTGGGGTATAATCTATGGTCATTTTAAGTAAGGTCAGAAGTTCACAAGGGTGTTACTGAACAACAGATTATATTAAATGTGTCTTTAGGAAAAAGCAAACCAAAACACAATCAGCAGTCCTTTGCACCCTGAGATCTTGAGATGCACAGCACCAGGAAGAAATGCCCATTCTGCTTGTTTTTCTAAGTAGGGTTTGTGCCAGATTATAGCCATTGCCCTGCCTCTGTTAAAATAGGGTTTGTGGTGCAAATTCACTCATCATGAAAAGGGCAAGGTGACAAAAGGCGGACTAGTGCATTACAGAACAACAGACTGAGAATTTGTACTCAGACTGTATTTAGTATTGATATTACTCCAAATCATTGTAAACACAGGTTAGGATGGCAGATTGGGAAGCAACATCAATATTGGCATCTTTACTAGTATCTCTTGCCCTGTCGAATTGCTTAATTGCTTTAATGAGAGAATATGAAGACAGGCAACTGTTTCAGAAGAACTTGGGAAGGTGAAAGTTAAGTCACCTCTTTTTTTGGCCTGTCCAAACAGATATCCACGTACTTGTTAGAGATGGGAATTCAAGGTTACAGATTTGATGGCATATGTGTACCAAGCATTTAGACCTGCATTTCTGTGAGAAATTGTACTGATTTTTTTTTTTTTTATTTAGAAAAATGTGAAATCCTGAGATGTACTTCAGTGCCCATTTTTCAGTCCTTTAGCTTAACTGTAGGAAATAAAGTCTAGGATGCTCCTTTTCTACTTTTTGGCATTTCTATCTCAACTTGCTCTGTGTTCTGGTTCAGTGGAGCATGAGGAGATGCAATTGTACAGTAAACCTTTGGCTTCTGACTTAGTCATCAAGCAAAAAAGTTCACCATGGGTTAATGGGTTCTTGATACGCCAATCCCAGTATGAATACAACCTGGAACTCCTGAATGCTGAACACTACTTTAGGACCCTAAAAGTTAACCTTCCTGTCCCACAATGGGATTTTAGACCCTGCAGAAGTCCACTACCTGTCCCTACATAGGCATGAACAACAATTCAAAAGTTTCTACAATGTTGTGAGTGCTAAGGTGTTTAATTTGCATGTATGTGCATATGCTTATCTACCCATAATCATTTTTAAATGAGAACGACATAGGCTTGGTTTTGTGCATTTGACATCTTGGTATTCCTCTACATTTGCTTCCTGGGACAGTTTTGCTTTTAATACCTCATCTTTTGAGAATTTTGGGTAAGGAATGCGCCGGATATGGCAAATACTTGCTTTTCTACTTATTGGGTGTTCCTCACAGAGCAGTAAGATGAAGCTAGGACAGTTTGCTTCACCTGTTAGGGAAAGTTGGGAAGTTCTAATCAGATATGATGATACTGTGGTGTTATTCTCTGCTTGAGAGAGAGATCTGGGTACCTGTATTAAACCAGAGGTCTGCTTTGATAGTGGGCAAAAGGGCTATGTCTATACTAAAAAGTTAAATGTGCCTGGGATTATTCTTTGGCACTGAGGCCACAGGACAGTCCATCTCCAAAAGAAGGTGGCCACATCCAAACTACATTATGGGATTTATCCCTTGGCTGATTTTTTTTTTTTTTTTTTCTTCCCCATTGTGCAGGAGAGAATGCTGACAAGTCTGTGCAAACCTGTGCTGAGGACTAGTCTAATAACTGTATAGACAATTAAAGTCTACTGTCTGGGATTGTTTCTTGTCATTGTTTAATTTACAGATGTAGAGGTGGCCAAAGAGGATTGTCTGGTCATTTTTCTCTGGTTATCCTTTGTACTGAAGATCACTCCAACTGGTGCATTTCATACATTTGGGAATTCATTTTATCTTAGCACTGCTGAAAGCTTTATTATGATTTTACATTAAGATGTCACCCATGTTACTTTTGCATCTCTCTCGAAAAAATGGAAGAGGCACCCTTAAGCAAGTGTAACACTGGCCTCTGTATATGAGGCTCTGTGGTAATGGGAGCGAAAGAGCTTGCCTTTCCCTGAGGTATTTTTTGCCCTTCCTTTAAGATTTCAGGGGATGATAGTGAGTTCTTTTCAACATAAGATACAGTGCACTTCTGCTGTGTGCTTTAAGTGCATGTATGGGTGTGCCTGTCTATTTATAGTGCATATGTGTGTGTGTGTCTATACATGTAGACACATACATACACTGTCCATTTGTAGGGAAGATCTGTACTAGCTGTGTATGGTTTTTAGGTGTTTGGTATTGAGTGATAGTGACAGGTCACGTGGATGCTGAGGCTTTGACCCAGCAGGAGGCGGTGCATGTGCATCTTCAGCATTAACACAATCGACATCCGCTCAACAGAAGGGTGGCCAGGCCTTTCCTTAGGAAACATATGCCAAAACTATTACTGGAGACAACGTCATAGCCTGCAGCAAACTGGACAGGATGTTAATGAGGGGGGAACTGTGGAAGAAAGAATCTGAGCGCATCCTGTATTATCAAAACAAAATGCTGAATAAACAGATTATTTCCATTACTGTGCCCTGTCAGCAATCCTGGTATTTTGATCTTCACCAGGTTTATGCTGTTATATATTTCATTGCGTAGTTGATACAGGTTTGGGGGCTTTTTAAGGGCATAAATAAATAAATGCAAACATCTGGGAAGCTATAAAAGACACTGCAGACCCAGGACAGCTCATTATTTCTCCTCGACAAAGAAATCTCTGGTGCATCCTGTGATGTCTGTGACAGTGTGTAATGAGGCACTTCACCATGTCAAGCCCAGAGTCATAATTCTGTCTTATCTGCTGCAATAATGAGACTTTTTGAACTACTGAACTCGGTGGAAGTTATAGGTGTAAAGAAAATGGTTTGTGTTTTGCAACTATTTACAACAGGTGGAGACCAGAAAATTCAGTTATTTGTTTCAGTTGAGGACAAGAATGTTTCAGAACCTGAACTTAGAAATTAAGGTCTATTGGTGATTCCAACAATGTTTGGCACTAATTTAATTGCATATTTGGCAATTTTCTTCTGTAGTCCTTGATTGGAGGTTCAATATTTTAATGCTTATTTTGCTTCTTGTGATGCATTTTTCTCCCCTTTTTCTTTCTGGCCCTCTGCCCTTCACTGAAAATTTCCATAATAATGAGATCCAAAAACCAGGGCCAATCTTCTGAATTTTGAGACTTTTTCAGGAGATGGCTGTATTTATCTACAGTGGTGACTTCTAAGACTATCTAATCACTCTCTGATCCAACAGAAAAGCACTGCATGGAATATTTTCAAAGGGGTTATCGATACAAAAACGTCAGTTACTGGTATCCTTTCTGCAGAAGAGGGCACATGGTTTATTCCATATGAGATAGCTGAAACAAATACCCTTGGAGATAATAGCTGTCTATTTAAAGTATTTTTTTTTCCTGTTTCAGAAAGCAAAATACCTAAACAATACCATACACATTTTTTTTTCCACAGATGCCAGCTGTTAAGAGGTTGAATTTTTGTGCATTGATCAGAAGTTCATCATTAACATTAGTATGATGTCCCTTGAAATGTTAGGTTGGTTATCTGTTTACTCATAAACATAATTAAATATGTCCAATGCCAGTGCAGGTTTGTTTTATCATTAATTCTCAGCTGCCTTGTCTTCGCCAGCAGTAACTAAAATGAAGTAAGCTGTAGTTGTAATATGAGTTATCAGGATGACATGGCCCTTGGCCTCTTGGCAAAGTATTTACAAACTCCCTTGTCTTTGTTATGGTTTTACCAAATGTCAGCTTATACGTACTAATAATAGAACTTGCTGCTTGCCGCCCTGATGTGATGGTCCTCAGCTCCTGACCTGGAGCTTGCCTTTCTTGGGGTGCTGAGAGGTGTATTGGTAAAGGACCATCCAAGACATTTTTTCATTTTTTTCTTAAACTTTCCTTTGCAGGGAAAATGTCTCTAAATACCGTGCATTTAAGAAAGGGAGAAGTTGGATGTGATCTGTTTGTTTGTGTACCATATCATCCTTCCAGATGACCTAGTTTAGGATTCTGATGAGATCTGAAGAGCAGAGTATTGAAAATGCTGTTTGTGAGAGCCTGTGTGCCAGAATAATATGGGGTAAAATCATCTTAATGAGATGCTAGGTCATTTGCAGAGTGCATCTTTCAGTAAATACAGTGGATTTATTTTTCTTAAGAGGAACACAATAGGCCTCTCACAGGCACTTTCATAAGGCTGAAAGAAAATAAGAAGAGGTTTTGGTTCTTTTAAAACTTCAGCAGAGGCAATTTTCTGTAGTACCCCACGGTTGTAGCCATCATCTTTACACAGTTGCTATTGCCAGCCTGCTGTAGATTCACATGTGGTGGTGGAAGATTGAACAAAAAACTTCTGCAGTACTCTAGAGATAAAATAACTGTTCTTGATTTCTTTAGCAAAATCAGCATGGAGATGTCATTTTATTATTGTAAACCAAGACCCAGAACCTGAAAGAATCCAAAATAGTACTGTAGCTTCCAGCTAAAAATCAAGGCCTGTCAGGTGGTATCACATCCACTCCCCTTTCTGCCTTATTTGACCCAAGAGGAAATTCGTTGTAATGCTTGCTAACCTTTACTGAACACGAGTAGTGACTTAATAAACATGATTTTTCCCTGGGGAACTTTGCTGCCTGGCCTAGGTTTGGGCAAGGTTTTCCCCTTGACATTTTTCTGCCCATGTCCTGAGTCTTCCAAGGAACCCAGCAGTAGCTCTCAAGGAGACAAATTGCATTGGAGTTCCCCTGGAAGAAGCATAATATTTGTTGACTAGAGCCTGAGCAAAATAAATAAATAAATAAAAATCCAGTCGATATAAACCAATGAGAAAGTCAGACTTTTGCTGTTTTAAATTTTCAAGGGGAATCTTCTAAACCTTATGAGTTTCCATTTTCTCATTCTTTATAGGGAAAAAGTAAGGTTACAGACGATGGATAGGAAACAGAATATGTTTTGCTTTTTCTTAATGCATCCTGCTAGTAAACTTTCACTGACTACAGGTCATGTTATAAAATGAATGCATAAAAGATGAATGAGTAAAGGTTATTTACAGAAGGGAAGTTGACTTACTGTATGTTTTCTTATCCTAATTCTGGCTGAGGATTAATTAATTTTGATTGTTAATTGTTTAACTTCAGTTATTATATATTATATTATAATATTAAATTATAATTATAATTAATATTATATTGTCATATAATATCAACTATTATATTTATTATAATATTATATTAAAATATTATAATATTTAAAATAAATAAAATATTATAATATTTTTATATTACAATATATTTCTCTTTGTATCTCTCACCTTTTTGTCCTTGCTCAGAGTGAAATCCAAGTTGCTCAGACTGTATACATACTAGACTGTATTGATTTTCTCCTCTTGGTCTACATCCATCAAACAGAATAAATTCCATATTGAAATAATAAATATGCCTTCCTACCCAGGGAATGACATGACATTCCTTTTCATTTCCACATGTGAAGAATTATTTGTGCTTGTTTGTTTGCTGTGTCAGAACTGGAAAAACATGTTATCATTTCTTTGCAACCCATGTGCCAGCAAAAAGCACTTTATTGATAGAACTCTTCCACTTTTTAATTGTTCCACTACTGCCTGAGTCACTATAAACAAACATCTCAATCCAAGGGTATATACTAGAATTGCAAGAGCTAGTTTATTTAATAGACTTACAGACTCTAGTAAATACAGCTGCAACAATAAAAGAGGTGAAAATTTTGACCACAATTTGAAGAGGTATTGGCCTGGCTGCTGGTAACACTTCCATCTTTTTAAAGCCAGTGTTTTGAGACACAGACGTGCACATATGTATGTGGATGTAACAGAAAATAATTGAATATTCTTTTTGATTGGTTAGATAAATGCTTGCTAATTCTCCACAGAAAAGGAATGGTAATGAACATAAAGTCTTTATTTGTCAAATCATTCTAACTTAGCTTTGTATCGTACTCAGATTCAGCTCTGCTCTGTGTTCTTACGTGTATACCACATTACATTGCTCATTATGGCTTTGCTGTCATATACGTAGTACCCATTTTTGTGCCATTATTAGGCAGGAGATTTATATAGCACAGGTCATTGTTATCCACATAAGATCATTGCTGTGATTTTAATACAGAAAAGTGAAATATGGTTAATATGTGACAGTTTAGTGTTTTTAAATCATTCCCTTGGCTTGCAAAGAGCATGGCTGAATCTTCTGGGCCGAAGAAGTTACTTCATTCTTAATATGTTGTACTTAATTCTTTGTACATGATTTTAAAAGAGTTAGCAAACTGTGGAAAAAGTTTTGTTGGGTTTTGTTGGTTTTCTTGACTTATCACTTGAACTTCAAATACAGGATTGAAGGGGTATTTTCTCCTATGATTCTTTCTGGATAGGTTACTCTAGAGATTATGAGAACATTGTATTTATTGGATTCTTGTTAACAGCGCATGGGGTGATGCCTAATTGCTTTAAAAAATCATGTAAATAAATTTGGGGATTCTAGCCTATCATTGGCATAAATCATACTTATTTTAACTTTCTCCTCCATGACATTTTCTAGCCTATGACTTGGAGGTGGACTTATAGAAAACTTCAGCTATCAAATTCTGACTGATGTATTTTAGAATTCTGGTTTGCGTCCCCTAATCTATATCTTCTTATATTGATCAAGATTCATTTCTCACCATGCTATAATTTAATCCGCTTATGATGTGTTGACTTCTACACTGCATTAACGATAAAAGACTTCTAGCATATGTGTTAGCTAAGACATGTTAACAGCACGCTTTTAAGTCTAGACAAAGCCTATGGCACTATTCCACATTTACTCATGTACAAATAACTGAAGATCTTTAATTTCCGTCCTTGAATGCTCAGCCTGCCATTGGCGCATCAACATGTCCGCTTTTTGTTTCATAGTCTAATGAATAATTTTGTTCCCCGTGTGTCAACCAGAAGAACAGAGTCTATGCTTTTAGAGCTGTGTTGGTTCAGCAGTGTTGGTAAGTGGAAAGTAATAAAACTGAGTCTTATGCAGGTGAATTACCGCTGTAAATGTACTGACTGAGGCTTAAATCAAAAAATGAATTTGCCTGCTTGCAAAAGATACCATTACAATATTTTCCTGGAAGATCATTCCGAGCTTATAGTGTTTTGGTAACAGTATTATTCATAATGCACAGCCTGTTTTCATCAATTATACATATGTTGCCTGTGCATTATATTTATCATTGAACAGCATACTACTATATGTACTACACAGATTTTTGTATTCTTACAAAAAATGACATGGTAATAATATATTGTTCAGTATTTTGTGGCAAATTCACATTGGTACAAAAGTAGTACTACATCAACCTGGAATTCATTTCTTACTGAGGATATTTCTGTCCCCGTCCCTGTTACTTCGAACGATAGTCAAAAGCCTCTATAATTATGTGGGGATACAAAACAGATATTAGAAGGGAAAATGAAGCGGGAGATATGACACTGGTTCATACTAAGGGCTAATTATGCATCTGGGAGCTGGATCTTGGCAGTAAAATACCTTGAGCCCTGAGGGGAGTTTTGTAAGTGCTGTTGATTTATAATATTTGATATACTGAAAAGAAGGAATCCAGCCTAGCACGGTGTATGTAATGCTGATAACATATGTTGTATTCTGATTTATAAAGGGCTAAGGTCTGAAAACTGGGGTATTTTCATCAATACCAGTGAAAATGCCATGTTATTGAATAGTAGTAATAACCAACCAAGCAAGAGCAAGAGGAGCTGAACAACAACAAAAAAATCTCTTTGCTTTCCCATCAAAAGAACATGACTTGAATACACTTGCTGTTCATAGAGCATTATTGACATGACTCTTATTAACAGTGAAAATCACATCTCACTCCAGTCCATCTTTTTACTAGCCATCTGCCTTTCCAGATTCCTGAAGTAGGAAGGGACTCAAAGGAATATGTAACAGTAGAAAAGTTCTGATTTCGAGGCCTGAAGAAGACAAGACTCCTTTGAACACAAATAACCTGTTAAACTGGGTGGTTAGGAGATTTTGGTCCATTAAATTGCTTTTGGCTTTTTCCATCATGCTGAGTTAATTAGTTGATATTAAGAGAGAAACAAAATAGATACAAATGTAAAAAGCAGCAAATAAGTACAAGACTATAGTCTGCTGTGACTGGAGGATATTGTGGAAATTGTGAAGTGGAAGCAGTTAGGGGTTTTATATCAAACAATGTACTTAAAATCTTGTAGGAGCAAAACCAAAGGATATATGAGTCAATGATAAACCATATGGTTACCCATATGTCTGAGATACGGTCCTGGCCCTTGAGAGGATCCGGTAATTTGAGCCGAGCCCTTTTGAATAGTATCTAATAATGATACATTTTTAAGTGGCTAGTCAGTGCTCTGAGAAAATGCAGGATACATGTGTGTGTCATAGCGAGAAAAAATAGTGCAGTATACCTATATAAGCCTTCATGTAAGTTTTGCATCAAATCCATTCTCTCCCTTTCTGGTCTCTGTAACCAGGCTTCGTTTATTTCTTTACTTTTATTTGTACATTGGCAGGATTATGGGATAGATTTCTACTCAGTTTTCACATGTATTTTGAAATAGTGGTGTGATTAAAACAAATGCTCAAGTAAAATACTAAACAAACATTGTATGTGCTTAAGAGAAGATATAAAATTTCTTCCCACACCTCTCTGTGATGCAACTGAAGACATCCTGAGATTATTTTATCTTCCATTACTGAGACTCATCCTAAAACCTTTGAGCAATGAAACCTTTAGAAGTCTGGGGATGCTGGAATTAAGGCTGATCCAAAGTGTGTTACTGTGAAAAGAAAGAAAGAGACAAATCAGTGTGCTAATAAAGGTAGTTGGAGGCTGGTGGAGATGGTTGGAAGACTTGCCTTTCTCAGTTTTCTTTCTCTTCAGTCTCTGATATGTGCATCTACAGGTAGAGCTGTTTGTAAGCAGGACTCTGTGTTTGACCAAATAACACTAATATGTAAATAAAGTAGTAGTTGTTGTTTAGTTTGGAGTAGAGGCAGGGAAGATAATGCAGATTTCTACTAAATTTCAGCGCCAACACGTGCATTATTGGTTGGAAGAAACGTCCTTTACTAGCTGATTTTGTGTTGAATGGAGTTGTGAGTGCAAGGTTTATGCTGGGTATCATGGCTCCTTGATTTGAATCCATTCCACCTTTGCTATAAAGGAGAGTGGGTCTGAAACTTCTGGATCATTAGGCCTTCCAAAACTGGTATAAAAGAGAAGATTCCACCCTCTGTAGGCAACATCATTTTTTACTTGTTGTTGCCCATGTCAGTATTGTAATCGAGAAAGGTAAGGTTGCTTTTTGTGGAATTCAAGGACTGCCTTGAATGCTTCCTGAGTGAGGATGGCTTTTAACACATGCTTAGTATTACGGATGTATCAAGGTGGACTGTTGAATGGAGCCTGTAATTTGATATTCTTTATTTGTATGAGTTCTTTAAGCAAATAAAACTAGAGCAATTTGTGAAATTGCTTGTAAAGTACAGAAATTATAAATAGTTTAAAATGCATTGAGGTAAAGGCAAACTGGAAAAAAAAATCAGAACGTTAAAGTAATCTTAAACTGAATGTGGTACTCGTATATACACACCTAGGAACTGTAAATTAAAAATCTAACTGATGTATTTTATCTCAATTTTTAGTTAAAATTAAAGACCTTGCCTCAGTCTTCACAGTTCAGTATTTTTAAACTGCAGATTAATGACCTGAAAAAGGGAGAAACAGTTGCAAAGTAGCAGAAAACCTCACTATAATGAAAACCAAAGAAAATCATAGAATTGTAGAATATCCGAGTTGGAAGGGACCCACAAGGATCATCGAGTACTTGCCGTATCTGTAGAGTTCAGTGTTTGGTACTTCAGGAAAAGTTTTTGTGACCTGAAGCTGCTTTGTTCGGTTTGGGTATTTTATTCCAACGTTATGTCATTTGGTGAAAGATATTACTGCCTGCTTAGGTGCTTATTTAATCTCAGTCACAACAGCACAATATCTGTAATCTTTTGAAATTCTCATGCTGATAACAGCAGAGCCCTATTGACAATGCTGTATATTATTATTTATTTAAGCTTTCTATTTTTTCTTGTATATAGAAAACAGTTCTGTTTTCTCAGATTGTTTTCCCCCTGCTTCAAATTGGATGTTAGTGTCCTTAGAAGTCAAGACCTTTCCTGTGACCTGGAAAGAAGACCTCAGAAATGGAGGTCTAGCACTCATTTCTCTGTTGCATCTCTGTCCCTGACAGTCCCTAGCCCTACAGTCAGGTCCATGCACCTACAGCAATGGAGGCTCTTAGCTTTTAAGGAGCTCACTCTGCAAGTAACGTTCTAGGAATAGTTTGATTTTTATGTCTGAACAGTTTGTAATACTAAATTTGGGGCAGGGGCGTGATGTCAACCCAGCAACCTCATAGTGATCTGCTGCTCAAAATACCATCCGTCCTCCACAGAAGCTGTGTGTGCTTCTCTTCCGTTCCATTTTGTTTCATCCTTTAAAAAGTGAGAAGCATGGGGTTTGCAGAACTTGCTATCCTCTTCAGTATTTGCCATATTCATTATAGTAATAACCCCCCAATATCTTAACTGGCACCTTCAAGGGAATTTTCTTGGTATTCTGGAAGATTACTTTAAATATCAATAGCAGGTACATGTTGTACCCTGTTGGCCATCCAATAGGCCCAGTTACATGCGGTTCAGAAACTGAGGGCATTGTGCTCTATCTTGCCCGTTATTTTCCCGTAGGCTTTTTTTTTCAAGCCAGAGCTGAAGTATTTGTTGTTTCTAAAAACAATTTGCAACTGTTCATATTAGTAAATTAAAAAAAAAAAAATGCTCATAAGATTGCTTCCTTGATCAAAATTGTTAGTTCTTTTCAGGCACTCCGTTTTGCAATGACTTTACTGGACAGCTAGAAGTCCAGAGAATAATCTTTCAAAAGCAAATATGTGATGTTGGTGATAGGTATCAAAATTAAAGCTGATGCAGGAAAGTCTGTTTAGAAATGGGACTTATGGTTCTTCTGACAACTCCACCTTTAGTCTTTTAACAAGGCTGAAAATGGAAAGGGTTCAGTATAGTTTAGTATGACTGAAGCTTGGTTTTAGGTACAACTATTTATCAGGCTCTCCTGCAGAATTTCATAGTTCTCAGCTCCACAAAGGATGATTTTTTGCTGGAGAACAATTGTTTTAAAAGTGAAAAGTCAAAAGTGCATGTAGTTCTGTTTGTGTATCCAGTCTCCTTTAAATTTTCAATTCTGTGGGTAATACATTATCGGACTGACTCCAGTTTCCTGTTTATATAGGGTCTGGCTTTGATGCGAGTACAACAGATTAAGAAGCAGGAGCAGAGTTCCTGTTTTAGTAATTTCTCATTAAGATGTATATAAGTCCAATGACACTGTGCTGACAATTATTAAAAACATCAGAGCAGTGAACACATACTTTTCATCGGTACCAAAGATTTAAAGGCATACCACCTGAGCAGCAGCCCCACTGCTTCATCTTTGATCAAAGCTACAGATTAGAAAAAATTTTTGCATGTAGTTCTATATGTGTTTTAAGCTAAAAAGATTGTTCTGGAAAGGCTGATATTTCTATACAAGAGAATTTAAGCAAATAACTCCTGCATTAAAGTAAATCCCATAGTTTCTGGATTTCATAATTTATTGACCAAAGTGATCTGGAAACTGCTGACAGGCTTTTCGGGTACCTTGTTGAGTTGCAATTCATGCTGAGCTGTTATGCTTTACTTGCAGTTCCAATGTCTTTAGCAATGGTTCTTGCCATTATGTCTTGCTATGCCTTTGTCTGATAAATTCCAGTTCCCCTCAATACAGAGCTACTCTTCCAAAGGTAGAGAGCAATGGGTTGGGACACAGGGACCTGTTGCCCTGACTCTTGCCAATGTGCTAATTGCAGCCCAAAATTTTTGTGCCAACATGAAATTCTTTCATCCCTTGAGTAAAGTAATGTTCTATCAACATGTGTTCTGATATAGCAGTATACCTCCACTGGAGCAGTCTGCAAGCTACAGCAATCAATCACTAATATGGTAGTGAAAATATTTGGTGAGCTGCAGCAAATATGCTTCTTGTTCAAAGAAAGAGAGCAGAAAACCATTTACTGTGTGTAGAAATAAAAATATGCATATTGATATAATTCTTTGTGTTTGTAAATAAATGTAAATGGCCCAAGCTACTAGGCTGTAAGTGGTATTGCCACAAAAGAGCAGAAATTCAGAGTAAACCTGTGATGAACTCTACAGAAGTCCCAGCAATCTGGAAGTTTGTGCAGACAGGCCAGGATGGTTGTGGTTTTTTTGTTTTGTTTTGTTTTGTTTTGTTTTTGTGTTGTTGTTGTTGTTTTTGTTTTTGTTTTGTTTTTTTTTCCTTCTTCTTCTTCTCAGTTTATGATTTCTCTTTGAAAAAGGATTTGGATGACCCTGATGATCCATGTTACCTTTTCCTGCATTACCTTTCCAAGTTGATTAGTCATACTAAAGTATGTACTTGTAATAGGACTTGTCTGTAATAAACATTTGTCCCAGGTAAACCTGAAAAACTGCCTCAATTATTTTTCCCAGCAACACTGTAAAAGTCAATAGAGCAACTCGAGGTGCTTAGGATATTCTTTCCAAGCTATGCATTGCTAGCAAGTTTGCTAATCTTGTAGTTTAATTGGTATATGAGATTATCACACCATTTCTTCTTTATGAGGTGTTTGTGTGTTACAACCCCCATGTTATTTTCTCTTTTGCCTTCTTTAGGAGTTTCATCAAGAAATAATAAATATGTCTAAGCACATGAATTCCATTATATGCAATATCATTCCGGTAGCAGTATCTATGATAACTGCAGCATGATTCCAATAACAGAAAGCTTATACTTACAGTTATTGGAATAATCTCTTCACTGCCTATTTACATTTGAAGTATATAGAGCTGGTGAGATTTAATTTCTGCTCCAGTGTATGTTTATCCTGTTACTGACTTTTTGTTCCTTTCTGCTACTTACAGTTGTGTAATTTAAATTTACTTAATGATCCAGAATGTTTAGAAAATAGATCATCTGCTATTGAAAGTCTATTAGAATAGTTCTGTCAGAAGAGGGTTAGCTGTCAAATGTTAAAACTAAGTAAGATCCAGTTGGGCATAATTAAACCAGGACTTTCACTTAATAAGGTGCGTATATGCCTACTAGAAAATCTGAATTCAGTGGTGGGCTGCGTTATTCTTATATTAGATTTGAAGCTATTAGTTCTTGAAGAAAGAACTTAAAATGAAGGTAGTTTATTAAGCTCAGCTCTGCTATCTTAGTGAGACACCATGAGAATTCTTTCAAAGAGGCTTCCTTCTCCTCCCCAGCCCCCAGTAAAATCAGGGCAATTCAAGTTTCTTTCTCAAAGGGCCCCAAACAGATTTTTTCTCTATATTGCATTTAGTGCCCGAGCTCATTGAACATTGGACCTTGCGTAGGGTTTTTTAGTATTTATGTGATGTGATATATGATTTCAGCTGAAATCCTGCATCCGTCTATGTAATCTCTCTAGCCAGTGGAGTATTCAGTATGTATAAAGAATCTCAGTCAACACATCAGATTATTGCATTCTTCATGTGTTATTGATTGATAGGGCTGAGAAAATGATATATTGACCATTCAAATCCAGTATAATTCCTAACTTTATTATTGCTAAAATTCTGGGATTGAGTTTATTCTTCTTTGGATGTCACATTGCTAAACTGATATGTAGGGAACTGTACTGGGTCTGGCTGGGATAGAGTTAACTTTCCCTGCAGCAGCCCTTGTAGCTAGAACAGTGCTGGTATCACACCAGTGTTTTGGCTACTGCCGAGCAGTGCTGGCACAGCACCAAGGCTCTCTCCAGACCCCCCAAAGCCAGTAGGTGGGGGTGGGCAAGAAATGGGGAGAGGACATCACCAGGGCAGCTGACCTAAACCAACCAAAGGGATATTCCATACCATGTGGTGTCACACTCAGTAATAAAAGCTGGAAAAGGGAAGGAGAAGGAGGGGGGCTCTTGTTGCGAGGACATCTGTCCTTTCGAACAACCGCTGCAGGTATTGAGGCTCTGCGTCCCAGGATGTGGCTGAACATCGCTGGTTGGTGGGAGAATAACCTGTTTTCCCTTTTCCTCTGTGCTTGTGCACAGTCTTTGCTTGTGTGTGTATATGTGTGTGTGTATATGTGTGTGTGTGTGTGTGTATATGTTTGTTGTTGTTTTTTTCTCCTTCCTCTCCTTTAATTAAACTATCCTTATCTCAACCCGT